>JANJGK010002623.1:85000-95000 GCA_039081455.1 Macrobrachium rosenbergii | reverse complement strand
CTATTAATGATTTATTTATAACATAACATGATAAACATTTGTTATCAGAGTTTCTATAGAATAGATGAAGATTTATGAAAACTAACCCATACCAACAAAACAAAAACGTTCTGCTGGAATGGAAATAAATGACGGACATGTACCAGAAAAGACATGAAAACAAATGGTATAAATTAATGTACGGCATTGTATCCGACACCCCCTTTGCTTTCACGACGTAGTAGCTTTCCTCTCAGGCAGATCAGCAATGAGGGAATGAAATTCCACTCGACACAAGGCAACAAATACGAGAGAAACTGAGCAACTCATTCGAATTCGTCAGTCCACTACCCAACTGAACTCAACCTTTTACCACCACCCAACAACCAGGCAATTAAAGTGTTCCGGTAATCTCTCTCTCTCTCTCTCTCTTTTCGGAAACTAAGCACCAAAACTGACAAATGCATCCGTAAAGGGGCCACTCACAGAAAGGCTTCCCGGATACTATGCACCTGAAATCTAAGCTTTTATATTTAAGAAGTTTTCGAAATACGGCATTCTTCTCTCTCTCTCTCTCTCTCTCTCTCTCTCTCTCTCTCTCTCTCTCTCTCTCTGGCTCAAATACAAAATTATTAGAATGAACTAGAAAAAAGAACGATACCCCATTAAACCTAAGGAGTTATTACCTAAGATCTAATTCAAAATGGCTTTATAATCGAACCTTCCGCCCTATCTTTAAGTCTCAGTTACAGCCTCAAATGATAATTTGAACAAGAATACAACAACCAAAAATGAAGTGTTATGGACTAATCTCAGCAGCCCCCCAATTTTTAACTGAGCTCTTCTTCAGTAGACTCTAACATTGAATATTTCTCTCTCTTTCCCTCTCCCTTAGTTAAACAAGTGTTTACTGCTTATACATAAATGAAAATTCCTTCTTTAGAAGCAGCACAAAATTACTAATCACTTGGACTAAATGATTTATTACCGAAATATGTAATATTAAGACTCACCATTGTTTGTGTGTTTATCACTTTGTCTATCTGTCTAAGTTAAAAACTGTCAAAGAGTAAATTGAAAGAGAAAAATATCACTGGCTGAAAGTTTGTGGACGTATTTTAGAGATAATATCCATTATCAATTATTACCAAAGATACAGTCTATCAAGCGTACCACTGAAACCCCCGCCCCCCCTCTCTCTCTCTCTAACCTAACCTAACCAACATGTATAGAGTAAACTAAGCCTGGAACAAGAAATAAAAATGTACGTTTTGAAGGGGTATTTAAGGGATGGTTTTGGGAGCCCACAGGGGGCGTGAGGTTCGATGACAAAGATGGTATTAAATCTTCTTCACTTCCAAAAGAAAGTAACCACTGGTAGGTCTGTCTGCAAGTCGAAGAAGCAATAATCTGCAACGGGCACGAAGTCACCTTTGAATAGGGAAATTAACAAGAATAAAGGGAGTCCATTTCTTCAACACGTGTGAGTGTCAGATGACAATGAACTAGTTCTTACTCATATCTCCAATTATAAAACGAAAAAAAAGGGGTGGGGGAGGCTACATATATTGGATGGGAGTTGATAAAAGGGTCAGGAAAATCAGGATGCTGTGAGAACGTATGGTTGTCTTTTGAACATATACTTGTTAAAATCGATAAATGAGCAAATATGTGTGGGATAAAATGGCAAAATACAAATGGGGTATAAGCGTGATAATAGTAAAAATGGAGATGCAAATGGGCGTCCTAATAAGTATATTGAATGATATATAACTGGTTGCGTGTGCTGCTGAAAGCTGTTGGCTCCTGGGAGGTGGAGAGCATAGTAGAACATTTTCTTTATTTAGTTTGTTTTTATTCATAAAATCCTTTCCTCTCACGTCCTCATTTTGACTTAAAAATAAAGTGAGAGTGAACTAATCTTTACAGCATTCGTGATATTATGGTTAGTTTCGACTCTGCTGTGCATATTCACGTTTTTGTACATAGATTCGAAATTCACCTATCACTAACGAATGCGTAATGGTAAAACTAGCAGTATTAATAATAACAGTAATATAGATAATAAAAGAAATAAGTTTTCTCAACAATAAGATCATTAAAAATAATTGAAACACATGCAAGAAAGCTATTAGAATACGTAATGTCAAATATCTTTCACGCAAAAAAAAAAAAAAATATTTTCTTTCAGGTACTCAACTGGAAACTGGTGGAAGGCACTTTGTTTCAAAACGGCACCTTGTCTCTTCTAGTCTTCTACAGGAAGGACATGAGCAGGAGCCTTGGATAACCAGGGTCCATGGGCTAAACAGTTAGCCACAAGGAGGGTCATTATATAAAAACAAGTAAAAAATGCGCTTAAGTTTCTTTGGTGCAATCGAGTTTTCTGTACAACGTATAATGCTCTATGAAACCCTCAGCCACGTCCCATGAAACTTTTAGCCACGGCCCGGTGGTGGCCTGTGTTATGACACCTATAGCGGTGCGAGACGCATGATCCATGGCTAACCTTAACCTTTAAAAATTTTTTTAAATCTACTAAGACTAGAGGGCTGCAATTTGGTATGTTTGATGATTGAAGGGTGGACGATCAACATACCAATTTGCAGCCCTCTAGCCTTAGTAGTTTTTAAGATCTGAGGGCGGACAGAAAAAGTGCGGACAGACAGGAAAAGAGCCATCTCAATAAGTTTTGTTTTGCAGGAAACTAATTACGGTCTCTGGGCTTCACTGGGTAACATCAGAGGGTCGCTAGCAAAACCAGGGACCATAGTCCCTCCTGGAACCCCAGAGGATAGCTTCTGTTAATTGAATTGATCTTATTTAGCTTATGAAAACGACACACAACACATATCTTGCTCCCTGTTGTTCCTTGAAGACAGTCAATCCATCCTGGAATCAGCTCTAAGTCTCTGGAGACGAGGATGGATTCAGTGTCTTCAAGAAATTTTATAAAAAAGAAATATTATTGTGTGTCTTTTTCCAAAACCAAATCAGATCAACTTGGTTACTATTCTCTGGTGATTTCTGAGGGAACCTTTGGTCTCTATTTTTACCAGAGATGTTCCTGAGCGAGCTTTAGAGAGCCCTAGCTGTGTTGTGTGTCTCTCTCCAAAGGTATATCAATTCAATTTGACTAACAGAGGCTATCATATTGGGATTCCGGAGGGAATCTTTGGTAACTATTGGTGGCAAGGACCCACTGCTGCTTCCCTGAGAAGCCAACTATGCAAGATTGGTAAAGTGGGACTCTTTTCGAGCTCAGTTGTGTAGAATTTGACCTGTTTTTATCTTCCAAATTATTGGCATCATTATTATTATTACTATTATTGTCATCACCACCATCATTATTATTAGGATTACCATCATCACCACCATCATTATTATTATGATTATCATCATCACCATTAGTATAATCATTATTACTATTATTAGTAATTGAATTAATTTTACAGAAATCATTTTCGATTCTCTGTATCACTCTTTATTTTTTAATCCTAATATTTGCTAAAAGTTGGCTGGTATTTATAATATGGACAAGAGGAAATGCAACAGATCTCAACCGCTGAGAGAGGCTCGGCAATTTTTGCTACTGCATGCCTCATACTGGAAACTTTATGCTACTGCATGCCTCATACTGGAAACTTTATGCTACTGCATGCCTCATACTGGAAACTTTATGAAATCACGCCACCCTAGTGTAGAGGAAGAAAACCGCTTACAGAACTGAGAACTCCTTCCTTACCTATTATCCATATTATAAACACCAGTCAACTTTTAGTGAAAATTAACATTTAAGAAAAGAGAGTAATGATGACTGAAAAGGCTTTGTATGAACCAGTTTAGCTAATACTGCCATTAAATACTATTATTATTATTATTATTATTATTATTATTATTATTATTATTATTATTATTATTATTGTATGAACCAGTTTAACTAATACTGCCATCAAATACTATTATTATTATTATTATTATTATTATTATTATTATTATTATTATTATTATTACTGCTGATGTCTCGAATGTCCTCAAACTATGAATCTTTAAATAATCATATCTATAATATGAAATACTCCAATTAACTTACGCATGAATAAGATATCAAACGCATAAGTTCTAACCAGATATTATGCCCGCCGAAGTAATTATATTAATTTATCAAAACCAAATTATTATACATAAAGCACCATAAGACAGAAGAATACGAGAGAGAGAGAGAGAGAGAGAGAGAGAGAGAGAGAGAGAGAGAGAGAGAGAGAGAGAGAGAGAGAGAGATTGTTTTATGTATTAAATGATTCCGCATTCTCTCTCGTTTTATCATTCCCATGCAAGCCCGCCTTGATTTCCTACCTGCCAACTGACTTTCATACCACCCTGGTACACCCGACATTTTGCTATCTGAATTTTGCAACGTGATAAGGCAATCCAATCAGAATGGCTTCTATTCTGACTGTAGCAATTACAAGTTTCAAATAGTAAAAAAAAAAATAAATAAATAAATAAATAAATAGAAAAAAGCTTAGTTATACCAACATGCTTCTAATAATATTGAATAAGAAAATACCATTAATAATATTAGAAAATGAGGTAATATCTACTACCTTAACCAGTCTTCATAACTGAAAGGACGGTCGGGGTCCAAACATGATTTTTTTGTATAAACAGCAACGATTTTCATAAAAACGACTGCAAGGTTATTATCTCAACATCTTCGTCTATCTCTTTGTTATATATTACAAATGTATTAATTTTCATGTGCTTGTTATTGCTTTAGAAATAAGACAAAGGGTAGAAAATTGGTATAGTATTAAGAGGTGCACTTTAATAAATTAGCATTTATATCAAACTAACAATCACCTAATCGTTGAGGTAATAGTAAAACAGAATTACTTAAGAATTAGATTTAGTTTTTCTGTATTAGCTCATATTTAAAAAAAAGTAATAATACAGGCAATGTTTTCCGTAGATTTTCTAAATAATTGGAATAGAGAAATTCACTAGATATTTACTGACCTAAGTGATAATCAAAGAAAGCTAACAATCTGTCCCAGTAATATATATATCGACAATCCTTTCTATTGCAAATTTCAGCGTTCTCTCTTTTATAGAGAGAGAGAGAGAGAGAGAGAGAGAGAGAGAGAGAGAGAGAGAGAGAGAGAGAGAGAGAGAGAGAGAGTCGCACAAAAATGGCTACGTAGATAAGTAGATTTGAATCTGCGTTTGTTCCAGCGCCATTTTACTTGATCATGGTTGATGACTGAAACATCCCAAAACTGATCCCAGGCAAAGATACATCCGAGCATCAAAGACGCAGCCCTCACTCTCCCCTTCCAATATCTTCCCTTCGAATATTGCTTCTAGTTACACTATTTGATGTCTGCCAGAGAGGATTGATGCGGCCATCTATTCTCTCTCTCTCCATCAAGTATCGTGGAAGTGTAATTATATCTCACTTACATAAGGATGACGTTTTTCACTTCCAGGTGTGTTTTTTTGTTTATGGTTTAGCAATACAGAATATTTTTATGGCTTTCTTTTCAGACATTAGATTTTCATTTTTTTTTATCTTTATCTAAAGTAAGGGTTTGGTAATTAATTATTCTGTTGAATGAAACAAAATAAAAGGCCCCCAATCTATTATGCATGCAAATTACCCAATAATCTCCTCTCTCTCTCTCTCTCTCTCTATTCTCATGCACACACACACACACACACACACACACACACACACACACACACACACACACACACATATATATATATATATATATATATATATATATATATATATATATATATATATATATATATATATATATATATACTGTATATATATGTGTGTGATTTGGGCATATTTTCTCTCTTATACAATTCGTATTGAAAGTGTGTGTGTGTGTGTATATATATATATATAATATATATATATATATATATATATATATATATATATATATATATATATATATATATATATGATTAAAAACAGCATTATCTGGTATTCTCAGTCTGTCACGTCCCTATAGTTACTTCAGCCCAAGCCTTCTCTTTAGACTGAAAACACTTATCATTATAAAATCACTGAGAAAGAAAGCTGCAAAAGCAACATAACATTGTCTGGCCACAACCGAACTTTTTACCTCAAATTCTCTTGAAAAGTCTCTACCAGCATTAATTTTGATTCTAATTTGTTGGTGGATTATCATCAGTTGAATTTGTAAGTTTGATGAGAATACCATGATGAATCATTATCTTCCTTGTCGCTGGTCTGTATACACTACCAAAAGTCTTTCTTATCATAATCAGCAAATGGTTTTAGAAGGGGATTATTAATTCCATGTACTTTTTCCCAACATGTCTTAACTCAAATGTTTGATCTTTGCAACTTTCGACTTTATGAGACCCGATTGTTCCTCTCTCGGGATTTTACCAATTCCTTTGTCTATTCCAGCAAGAATAAGCGTCCTGAATAATTTCATCGACTAACATAAGCTGAGTATCGTTATAGTTACCACATTCAGTCACGTCAACTTTTTACTATGACTTTCATTTCTCAGTTATCAAATTTTGATTCCTCATACCATATTCTTGAAGTAATCTAGTTAGCTAAAATCAGTTAAAGCAGTGATTCCATCACAGCCCTATGCTTTCTATCCCCTATATATTTTTATTACTGACTCCTTTTAAAATGAGTGAATTCGTTCATTAGTACAACCAGTCTTCTTCAGCTTCTAGTAATTCAGTCAAATTATTCTCCTCGTCTCAGAGTCAGAACTTCATAAGATGTTTCACCAAGCAAAGTCTTTCTTCCTCCACTGATATTATTATTAACCTATTCCTCCTTTTGACAGCTATTTTCCTTCTATCTTTTCACTCATGAATATTTCATCAACAGTTGCATGGGCTACCCTAGCAACGATGCAACTTGCTAAATACATGGCTTTTCTCAGTACAATCCCCTTTTGTTCTCAGCTTTTTCGTTGGTGTTACAGATTTCAGCATTAACGTAGCCATGGCAATCTGGTGATCACTGAGAAACATGTGCTCCTCTGTAAATTCTAAAATTCTCCAGCATGTATTCCCTCTCAGCTAGGTTATTTGATCTAATCGGTTTCTATGACTACCATCTAAGGATGTTCTGGTGAATTTATTAATGTCCTTTCAATGAAAAGTATACTGCCAATAACGAGATTATTTGCAGCGCTAAAGCTAATAGATTGCACCATTCTCATTATCCTTATCTAACAGACCTTCCGAGCCAGTTTTTACATTCATATCACCAGTGACAACTGCATTTAAACAATACCGCATAATATCATTGATGATAATATGCGGTACTGTTTAAAATTCATCTAACAAACAGTAATCTTCTGCATACTGGTTTCCATTTAGTCAGTGCCTTTTCTGCATTTGGGTTCAAGGTTATAACTGCTCCTGCTCTTTCTGAACAAACTTAGCCATTACCCCTTCCAGCCTCTCTTCTCCTGTTCCTTGGCAACGTGATTCACAAGCAGCGAAGATGTCCAGTTACGGTGCACCGACAATTCAGCGCTAGACAATTCAGCGCAAAGACAATTCAGCGGAAAGACCAATTCAGCGGAAAGACAATTCAGCGCAAAGACAATTCAGCGGAAAGACAATTCAGCGCAAAGACACTTAAAAAGGAAATTATAAATAAAAACACCAAGAAGTTAAAAATTCGAAAATAAAATAACTAGCTACTCGTTCAAAGTAATTAAGTATGTAATGCTTCTTCAAACATTAGTCAAAAATAAAATACCTAGCCACTTGTTCAAAGTAATTAAGTATTTAATTCTTTAATAATTTATTCCTGTTTCAATGTTTTTTCAAAAGAGAAAGCAAGTTATTACACTTTCAGACACTAGCCAAAATGGAGCGAATTCTTTCAGAAAAAAACCGTGAGCAAATAATTTTAAATGGATTCTTTTATCGCTTAGACAGAAAGCTTGCCAGTGGAAAGGAGTCGTGGCGATGCGTTGATGAAAAATGTAGAGGTCGAATTCATGTTGATGGCGGTTCTTCTTGGAAGACAGTGACTGAACATAATCATGTGCCGCAACCTGCAGTAGCTGACGTGAAGAAAAGTACTCTCTCGAATGAGAGAGAGAGAGCTGGTTCTTCAAACGACATACCAAGAAGAATTATTCAAGAAAGTTGTGTTCACTTGAGAACTGAACCAACTGCTCTTCTCCCAAAGTATACGTCAATACAGCGAAATGTACAAACGTAATAGAAGAAAAGAGGGACCAAGCAATTCCAGCTCCTACTACAGTGACCGATATTGAAATACCCGAATGGTTATGCAAAACACACAATGGAGATAATTTTTTGGGCTATGATTCAGGTGTAGATGATCCAGATCGATTTTTTGTATTTTGTACCCCGGAAAATTTAAAAACTACTGAAAGAAAATAAGCATTGGTGTGCTGATGGCACTTTCAAAGTGGCACCCAATCTCTTCTATCAAGTTCATGTTATAACACATAATAAGAGAAGGTCGTGTTTATCCAATGTTTTATGCATTGCTGCAGAATAAAAGTCAAGAAACATACAAAAAAATTTTGGATGTGCTTCTTTATTTGGAACCTGGTAATACGACCCGATACAATTTTGTGTGACTTTGAAAAGGCATTCCATTATGCTATAAGTGAAGTTTTCTCTGGCGCTTGTATAGTTGGCTGCTTGTTTCATCTGGGACAAAGTGTTTGGAGAAAAATCGGTAGCCTGAATCTAACAAGCCTATATTTACATAATGAAAGCATGCGCTTATTTTGCAAGATGCTAGTTGCACTGGCTTTCGTTCCTATTTATGATGTTATTGAAGTCTTTGAAAAATTACAGGATGAAATACTAGATGATTTACACGACCTCGTTGCTTATTTCGAAGACACATATATAGGACGCCCATTTCGCCCGCAGAAGAAAAGATCCTCATTTTAAGCCTGAGTTATGGAATATTTATGAACGAATTGTCAGAAATCTTCCGAAGACCAATAACGCAGTAGAAGGGTGGCATCGTGCATTTCAGACTTCACTTGGTCATAACCACTCAACAATTTACAAATTCATTGAAGTTCTTCGACTGGAACAAGATTATACAGAAAAAAAGCTGATTAGAATAAATGCTGGAAAACAGGACACCTGCAAAACACTCAAAATATGAACGAGCTTATTCCGCCAATAAAAACAATAGCTTCTGAATATGACACGCGAGTTGACAAACTAGAATATTTGCGAGCTGTTAGTTTTCAGATAACACTTCAAAAAATAGGAATTAAAAAATTTGTTTAGCATTTATTTTTATATTTTATATAATAAATTTTTTTGTAGTAAATCCAATAAATAAATTTTTTTGTACTAAATCCAATAAATAAACTTTTAACAATTATTTTTGTACTGAATTCAGTAAATAAATTTTTTTGCATTTATTTTTTGTTTTCACCTGTTTATAATTTTCTTTTTAAGTGTCTTTGCGCTGAATTGTCTTTGCGCTGAATTGCCTTTGCGCTGAATTGTCTAGCGCTGAATTGTCGGCGCTGAATTGTCGTGTTACATCTTTCAGATATGTTTTTCCAGTATGATTTTGGGTTATTTGCTTCAACACCCTATTTTAATTGGACGCCGAGTATCTATGAATTAGCTGTTCTTAGTAACATCACGCGCCTGATACTGGGATCATTTTTAAATTTAGCTATCTTTTAATATGACAGTCTGTGGAGGATTCACTTGGTGCGTACTCTACAGGATAGCCACTTCCCTAGTAAAATGCAGAGCCTAGGCGACAAAAGACAACGAAGTTGAGAAGAAAAGTAAAGACCTTAATTATATCAATCATCCTACTGCTTATGATTAAAGGCACTCATCCTGAGCAAGGCCACAGTTTTCGATCATGGAGGTGCTCACCTAAAAGGGGTTTAGGGGGGGGGTTTTTCTCGTGCCCTGGGCTCAGGGGCCAGATGAAGGCACTATTAGATGCTCAGTATTTAGCAGGGGGGCA
>JANJGK010002623.1:60000-80000 GCA_039081455.1 Macrobrachium rosenbergii | reverse complement strand
CTGACTAGAGAAGATGCATTGCTTACATATGATTCCCTTTAGGTCTAAGTTATTTCAAGGGCAAAGTAAGTTTCATATTAAAGATTACTAGTGGCTTAGATTTGATGGCATAACAAGTTATTGATAAAAATATCAACTACCACAAGCGCGCACAAACATATACATACACACATACTGTATATATATATATATATATATATATATATATATATATATATATATATATATATATATATATATATATATATATATATATATATATATATATATATATAGTCGAACACCAACTTTCTTTTAAAAGACGAATTTTCAGAGTCACTTGGGAATTTAGTTTAATTCCCTTGGCCAAGCGTTTGAAAGTTTTTAAATTGTGTTTTAAGATATTTTCATAACAAAAGAAATAAACATGCAGCAGACTTCACTACGCCCCCAAAATTCGTCTGCTCTTGTATTGTAAATGTGCTAAAAGAACAAGATTACGTCAAACTGGCTTTAGAACCAGTACTTAGCTCCCCTGTCATAATGATTATCAAGATTTGTTATTTCATTAGGTGTCATCAGTTTCTGTCATTCTCTCAGGCATTCAGGATTAGGTTGGCTGTGATACCTCTCGTTTGTCTGTAAGTTAAGCATACTTAAGTTTAACCAGACTACTGAGCTGATTAACAGCTCTCCTAGGGCTGGCCCGAAGGATAAGATTTATTTTACGTGGCTAAGAATAAATTGGTTACCTAGCAACGGGACCTACCGGTCATTGTGGAATCCAAAACACATTATAACGAGAAATTAATTTCTATCACCAGAAATAATTTTCTCTAATTCTTCACTGGCCGGTCGGAGAATCGAACGCGGGCCCAGCAGACCTTATATGTGTAAGACATTGGTATTTATTCCATGAAATAGTTTGGTTTTCGCCTATGGATCATTAGAGGACACTTAAATAGTAAAATATTACATTCCCGTTAGAAAATTCAGCAGTCAGTTTCATCGGATATCTATCATAACCCTATAAAATGTATTACAGAAGAAATTATTTAGGTAATTAAAAGCAAGATTTTATTTAATGAAGTACTGCAATTATTAATTAGTTAAATTTTGAGCAACGTCTCGTCTTACTGAATGAGCAACTGTGTAAAAGCACTGTGCTATTGTGCTCAGTGCCCCGGTTAGATTCTGCCTGTTACTCACCAGTTAACAAATCTATGTAAGAGGCATCAGCGTCATCAGGAGTCAAAGAAAGGGCAGGAGGCAGTAGACCCCTTCCCTAGGGACTTCCTGAAACCAGTAGGATCTGCCATTCTGTTTCAGTCTTATGCGCATTTGTGCGTGCACGCGCGCGCGTGTGTGTGTGTAAATGTAAGAATACCCAGACTTTCTGCCCGCAGTACTTATACACATCCATTTTTATCAGATCAGGAGCAAATTTCTCGGTGGCCGGTAATAAAGTCACAGGAAGAAAAAAGTCACAGAAAAAAGTCACAATTTTGGCTAGGAAAAAAGGTGTCAGGGAAAAAAAGTCACATTAATTTATGGTGGCAATTAAAGCAATCAGAAAATATTTTGGATCTCTCCTAGGTAGTGACCCCGAAGGGTTTTCGTTATCTAGGACTCATATTTCTTGGGAGTCATTATCTTTATAATATTTAGAGTCTTTTGTTTATGTTTTTACGGTAATCCCCAACGGGCTTGTACTAAACACGCCGCAAAGGTGGATACATACAGGGCTAAAACCCTTGGGGTCACTTTATAGGGGAGATTAATGTGACTTTTTTTCCTGTGACTTTTTTTCTTTGACTTTTTCTGTGATCTTTTTACCTGTGACTTTCTTTTACCTGGATTCAATTTCTCGACGTACATATCTGAATTTAGTCACCCAAGAGATGGTAAGATTTTTATGCATATTTTTCCCATTTTTTTTTTTTATAAATCTCGTTCCTTGTTAGGTAGGATCCCCAGGCCTACCATCATGTATCCAATTAGACGTCCTTCACTGGTGACTCTGGCACCCACAAGTCTCCGTTTCTGGGGAAAATGATAGACAGTTCACAAATTCTATATTCACCATTCTTTCCAGGAGACATTTTTTATGTATTTTGCCTTTTCTTGGACAATGATTTCTTTTCCGTGTTCATATTTTCAGACAGCATTTTAAGGGAGAGAGAAAAGGTGGAGTTAATATTTTTTTGTGTATTTTTCTTTAGCAATTCTGTTTTGTTAAACAGTTTATTTCCCTGCTCAATAATGCATTCAGAGCATCAAGAGAAGAAAAGTTTCTTTAAAACCGTCTTACTTTTGAGTTTTATTTTAAGTAGATGCAAAAATGTTACTACCGTATATAACAATAGTGTTGCGTCAGTCAAGTGTAAAAAAAGTTAAAATGAAAAATCCCCTAAATCTTCCTCTAAATCTCCTCTCCCTCAGGAATGAGACTAGAAAATAAGATTCTTTCCTTTTCTATAAATCTCTGAAGCCCAAATTCCCCAAAAAGACAGAAAACTTTCGCTGCAAATTTCAACAATTCTGTTATGTTTTTCTAAAAGCTGTGTTAGTTAAATTATGCATTTCACCTAAGAACCACTGGAATGTCAGGAACGTAACTGATTAAGTATCAAGACATATACGGATGAAACATGCCCCCATGGCACCGAATCTTGAACAGAGATGATGAATCATACGATAATACATTATTGTGTAATTTTTAAAAGGCTATTATTATTATTATTATTATTATTATTATTATTATTATTATTATTATTATTATTATTATTATTATTCAGAAAATGAAAGCTGTTCATATAGAACGAGCCCAAAGGGGCCACTGACTTGAAATTCGAGCTTCCAAAGAATATGGTGTTCATTAGGAAGAAGTAAGTAAGAGGAGATAAAGGGAAACATAGAAAGAGGAGATCCCACTCACTTATTAAAAAAAAAAAACGAATAAATTAACAAATAGGTAAAAATGTATTGACAGGCTGGGCAAAATTCAGCACTCAGTGGATTTACCTTACAGATAACAGTATCTCATTGAATATAGGCTAGTGAACAGATTCAGTACAACCGCTTTGTCATTATGGCTTTATAAAGCTCATATATATATATATATATATATATATATATATATATATATATATATATATATATATATATATATATATATATATATGTATATGTGTGTGTGTGTGTGTGCGCGCAGTATATGTACGTAACAGTGTGAATAAAATGATAAGAGTTTGCTCTTTATGTGTAAGTACAAATTACAATAATTGAAAGATCATTAATAATTCTTACATAAACAATCAATGAAAGTTGTTTCTTAAGGTAAGAACGGCTCATCCGGTCGGAAAAATTCTGGTGTCAATTTCTGTGTAAAAAAAAACAGTAACTAAAAACATAATCAAGAATCATAAATAATAAACACATATACTGACTTTCTAACCAATAATAATTTCTTTGCAGATTACAAGCCAAAATATTAAAAAATTACGAGTTAGGCGAAAAGAAAAGGACACTAATGATATTAACAACATCAATAGTGGTCGACAAGACAAATCTAATACTGAAAGGATGACTCAGCTACCTCAACCAATCCCGGAGTTATCTGAAGAAGAAGTTGACAATTCTACGCAGCAGGAAAATGCTGACGTGGCGATTGCGTCACCATCACATGCCTCATCACGTGACGGGACTAAGACTAAACAACAACGACACAAGCAGCGCAAACCCAAAAACGCAGCAAGATAGATTACAATAACTCAGAGAATTAAATGCAAACGAAGGAAGAAGTCAATAGACACATCTCCAGTAAATACATTAATGAAGTTTCAGCGAGACACGACTTGACGATAAGGGCCGGTCAATACTCAATCGTTGTACACCGCCGTTGCGCTCCCGTTGAGTGCTAATAACATAATTTGATATCAACAATCTCAGACAGTCTATCTTTTTTTTCCTCTCACCACCCATAGACGTCACGTCTACGGCCGTGTAGACGACACAGCCCACCCTAACTTTATAGTTAGTAAATACGGTTAATTTCTCACGTTCATGAACACGTTACTTATATATAAAGAAATTTCATCAAGACGAACAGTAGTTACATTTTATAGGCATGTGATGCTTGAAACAAAATTCATATATCTTGCGCTGAAAATTCTAACGTAGTCATGCAAATGTTTCTAAATGTCCATGGTTCAACAGTCTAGCGCCGCGACATAATACTGTGCACTGTATTCCAGCATTATTAAAACGAAACCTTTCAAAGTTTGGTTGAACATTACATCTAAACTTTACAGTAGTTCTTTTCGGCCACAGCAGCTTCAGGATGTACTGTAAGTTCTACTTGGATATCTAAATGTCATTAGCTTTTATCCACTCAACACCTTTTAGTGATGAAATGGGTAGCTGTTCTTTCTAGTTTGTAGGGCATATATTTTCATGGTACATTACACGGTTTGCATGCTCTAGATCAGGAGCCTTACGGAAAAAGAAACATACTCAGAAAAATTATAAAATTAAGTGATATATATATATATATATATATATATATATATATATATATATATATATATATATATATTTATATATATATATATATATATATATATATATATATATATATATATATATATATATATATATATATATATACGTAGGCGGGAGCAGACACTCAGACAGTAGACATAATGGAGCTATGGAAAGGCATTCTGTTTTTTATCCGTTTATTATGATGCCGACGTTTCGTATCGCTTGATACATCTTCCAGGCTGAAATAGCGATTAAAATAAACGATATTTGCGTATGAAAGATAAGATATATACACTTTGTATACTTATTTACACCATATTATCAGTTAAAAAACAGAACAAGGGGGGAAAACCAAAAGCAGAGGCAAGAAGCGCAATTCACTTACCCACAATAGTAGCGTAAAACAGACTGACAAGAAATGCAGAACACGGGGGAGAGAGAGAGAGAAGGGAGGGGGAGCACAGACACAGTCGCTAAAAACAAGAGCAAACTATGCAATGAACAGTTGGGGTGATGCTGCTTGGTGATTCAGGAAGGGACAGTCAATTTGATCATTATAGGTTCAGCATCAACCCAACTGTTCATTTCATAGCTTGCTCTTGTTTTCAGCCTCTGTGTCTGTGCTCTCCCGCCCCACCCCCCCCTTCTCTCTCTCTCCCTCCCTCCTGTTCTGCATTTCTTGTTAGTCTGTTTTACGCTACCATTGTGGGTACGTGTTTTGCGCTTCTTGCCTCTGCGTTTGGTTTTTTCCCCTTGTTCTGTTTTTTAACCGCTAATATGGTGTAAATAAGTATATAATGTGTATATATCTTACCTTTTATAGGCAAATACTGTTTATTTTAATCGCTATTTCAGCCCGGAAGGTGTATCAAGCGATACGAAACTTCGGCATCTTAATAAATGGATAGAAAACAGAATGCCTTTCCATAGTTCCTTTATGTATATACTGTATATACAGTATATATATATATATATATATATATATATATATATATATATATATATATATATATATATATATATATATATAAACATTAAGCGACACATGTCGTTTAGTATCCAATTCGCTCTACTTTGGGAATATCACTGCTGTCTGGGAAACTGGAACGCCAGACAGTATTGATCGACGACGTTCAGTGACGTTGGTAATCACTCGGCTGTCAAGTCGTCGAGTCGTACAGTCGGGCGTTCGAATCTCCTCAGTACCGAATTGTTTATCAATTATGGATCCACTTCGGTGATATTCACGAAGCAGAAGAAATTGGTGTGTGTGTGTGTGTGTGTGTGTGTGTGTGTGTGTGTGTGTGTGTGTGTGTGTGTATGGATATCTGTATCCATATGGGAAAGGTAAAATTTCTGTTTAAATCACACAAAGGGATAACGGGAAGGAATTATATTTCGGGTAGTATCTTTCGAAAGGGGTGGAAATAATGCCGAATGATACCACTCTCCCATTCCCCTTTCATAAAACAACTGAAATTAAGGCACAAATACCCTCTAATATCAAATTCCCTTTACTTGTGAATAACTTACTTCCAAAGGGAATTATATATGGTTCTATCTGTTCTCTTGATAGCTTAGTGGATAAGTCTACTATCCCGAAAGGAATAGGATCGAATCTTGGCCGTGGCAGATGCACTTCTATAATCCCTACGGATGTAAATTATTCATACGGTAAAGTGAATTCGATATGCATGCGTGTGTATGTATGTATATATATATATATATATATATATATATATATGTATATATATATATATATATATATATATATATATATATATATATATATATATATATATATATATATATATAATAAATATATGTACTGTATATACATATAAATATATACTGTATATATGTACTGCGTGTATATATATATATATATATATATATATATATATATATATATATATATATATATATACAGAGAGAGAGAGAGAGAGAGAGAGAGAGAGAGAGAGAGAGAGAGAGAGAGAGAGAGAGAGACTGTACCTGACAATTAAATAAGAGAATTTAACTTCAGCTTTCAATCAAGATTAGAACTCGTGTCTTTTGTTTTATACTTTTGCTACACGTTCGGTTTCTGATAATGTCATACACGTCAAGTAGCCATCACTTCTAATGCAACTAAAATGTGGAAAAGTTTGTTCAGCACAGTTGAGGAATCTAATGATCTCCAAAAGTTTAAGCGGGGTGCAAATTCATTCCTGCTTTCTATTGACGTCTCCTGAATTCAGGTTTATCTGTTTTATTTTCTATCCCATTATATTCATTTAGTTATCACCTTTTTCTTATAACTTGCCTTACTCTACAGGCTGCTTTCCCTTTAGAGCCCTCTTGGGGGTTCCAGCTGGAAATTTAAAGAAAGAAAGAAAGAAATACTGTTCTATACCTTAGGGCCTGTCTATCTTTCACAAATATATCTCTTCTCAACCGAGTAATGTTGCTCTCTTGTTAGCGCACGGCCTCCGCCCTCCACCAAGTTCCCGATCCCGCCAGTCCTCTCTGCGTGTTTGATAAGATTAGATTTACCTAGGATTTACGTAAACCGCCGTCTCTGCGGACTCCTAACAAAAGAGCCCTAACTTGTGTTGCCTGGTAGCACGAGGCGCTAACAAAGAGAATTGAGGATGGGAGATAAACGCCCTCCTTGGGGAGCAAACTGCATCAGCGTAAAGCTGAAGGTATTGTTTCTTAGTATTAAACAGGCTCCCGTAAAATGTTCCTGCGTATTCTTTTTCCCTGTTTAGTAACAGATTAGGATATTGATTTTATCATCACTACAACGCTGTATGACTTTTCGATAGATGTGTTTTTGTACCTTGTATTATTATTGTCTGATTGCGCAAACACCATCAGGGAGTTTTACCTGAAGAATGAATGCTTGTTTCTCATAGGATCCATACAATAATAAACGTGCTTGCTAATTGGCGTTTGGTGATTCTTTCTTCTCCATTTATTCTTTTCTCTGCTTTTTACAGGTGTACTGTAATCTCTCTCTTTCTCTCTCTAACTGTCTGTCTGGCGGAGCAGGTAGTGTCTGACTGTAATCAGAAAAGACATTGGTGCCTATGTTGATGCCTTTATTAGTGCCTTTGAAAGAGTTTTCTTTGCAGATTTTTAAAATATAAGTTTCATTTATCGGAATAATAAAGGATGTATCTGAGAAAGGTGGGGGGGGGGTTCCTAACAAGCAAGATTAACAAGTCTGTCTCTGGACTATTTGTTTACTTCCAGGGAAATGGCTTAGAAACAACGTAAAAAGAAATAAAATCTTTTTCACCATCAAGATCCTGCCATACTCTAGAAAAAACTTATTAATTACTTCTATAATAAGTGACAAAAAGTATTATCAGGTTCTTGTCACCAATAATTTCATATTAATCGTGAAATACTGTGCTTTCTTCCAGGCAATCAGGCAATAATTTTCAAGAGTTTTATTTCTAATAAATTCTCTGCTTGAAATGTAAATGAATTTTTTGGAAGATAGGGTGAAAATGGGGAGTATAAACACCAAGAAAGAGCAGGTCCACGATGTATGTATTCCGGAGTAATTTGACAGAAGGATGATTTTATCTGGTAATAAAGGGAGGGCGGAAAAATCAGTCGCTTTTCTAATACTGTAAGTTGTTAATTTCAGCATTCGTACTTGCTCACGATTCGTTTTATTATTCTTCTTATGTATGTGCTACACACACACACACACACACACACACACACACACACACACACACACACACACACACACACACATATATATATATATATATATATATATATATACATATATATATATATATATATATATATATATATATATATATATATATATATATATATATATATATATATATATATAACTATTGGCACAAAGGCACATAGTATACCAGTAATAAAGTCGTTCACTTAACTGTGTTTTTCAATAGACTCTCCGTCTCGACAACCAATCTTTGTATAGTTATAAACAAAGTATATGCGACTTCAAATCCCTCAAATACTTTTCTTTCTTTCAATCAATCATTTTGATACGAGTCAGGAAGAATTTATTAAACATATCTAATGGAAGACAAAAGACAGAGGCATACTAAAGGGCGTATTAGGAAACTTATTCGCTTTGACATTTAAGAGGAACGTCAAAAAGAAAATACAATAACAAGCAAATAACGTCCTTGTGTAAGGTTCTTGTGCGGTTTGATTTGTTTGCAAGTCGAAGAAAAAACTTTCAAATTTAAATCTACAAACTTCGATGACAGCAACGTCGAATGCAATCATGTCCAGTAAGGAAACTATTTTCTCAAAGTCTCTTCCAGTTTCTCAGAATCTGTTTTTGGAGAAAGTCAAGAAAGAAAATGAAGAAAATTTCACCGACGACTTTCAGGTATTCTTTGTCGAGTGGAATCGGCAAGAAGTGGAGAGTGACATACGATATGAAACAAAAGCTAAACATTCAACATAAGTTGAGAGGAGATTTATATAGGTCCTTTTAATAAATCATAGTCTTCATTGCAGAATTTATTACTGTCCTATAAAGTTATATATATATATATATATATATATATATATATATATATATATATATATATATATATATATATATATATATATATATATATTTATACATATGTATACATATTATATATATAATCTACTGATCACTTTACATACACATACAGCATATGTAAATCAATATATACATGTATATATATATATATATATATATATATATATATATATATATATATATATACTGTATATATATATATATATATATATATATATATATATATATATATATATATATATATATATATATATATATATATATATATATATATATATATATCTACTGATCACAACATTATATATACAGTATATGTAATTTTTTAATAGCCCATAGCCCAATGCCCTCGCAACTTCTCCAGTTCCTCCCCCATTTTTGGATACGCTTTTCACTACAATACTAACAGGGTATTAAAACGAAACAGCTCTCAGAAGCCATGATAGGATTCGAGCCAATGGGTTTGCAGTGAGAACGCACTTACACATCATGCGGTACAGTGTAAAGCGTTTGTTTCGAATCCTGCCGCCAATGCAAGTGAAAATTTCTTCGTTTATTTCCAGCCTGGTTGACTGATTTATATAAAATGATGTCATCACACCCATTATGGTCATCGACTGTCATAAGGAAGTCAAGAAGTTGAGGAGTCTTCAGGTATAAGGACAGAATGGCTCCGCTTTTATCTTCCAACATCATATATAAATGCGCATGTCCCAAGTGTCAACGGGGAACCTGCATTGGATACACTAAGCGGTTGAGCACCTCCGAATTCGGTATCATCAGGGAGTCAATTTTAGGACCTGCTGAAGATTCTCCCGACCCGAAGCTTCCAACATATGCAATCACTCTTTATATTGCAAGACTCATATTGATTATAAAGACTTCGAGAACATTTCATCTACATAAAGGCCTGTCCACACTAGGAAACATTGTTTGGGAACAAAGTTTGCAAACTGTCTGCAAATAGTTTTTTTGGAAACTGTTTGTAAACAGTTTGCAAACAGTTGGTAAGTGTTTGCAAACAGTGTTTCCTGTCCAGACCTCAGTTGTCGTCAGGATGCCTGTTGGTGCAGCAGCCTCTACATTTTCCTTGGTAGTTTTAATGCACTTGAGGAGGGATAAGAGAAAGAAAAAAAAGAGGGGTTGGTGAGGAAGTTTTTAGGAAAAGGAGCGTGTCATGCTGAGTTGCTTCTAGCGGAATTCAAAATAGATGGAACAGGTTTTAACAATTTCATTTGAATGTCTGCTACTGAAAGTGAAATACTTAAGTACGTATGTATGTGTATATATGTATTTATATATATGTATGTAAATGTATTTATGTATACACATACATATACACTTATACATATATATAAACATATACATATATTATGCATGTGTATACAGTATATCCATATACACACAGAAAAACCTAAATGTTTTCCATTCTGGATGGGAAACAAATATACGGTAAAAAGTGTTTGCAAACAGTTTGTAAACCATGTTTCCAAAAACAGTTTCCAAGCTGTTTGGAAACTGTTTCCAAACTGTTTGCAAACAGTTTATAAGCTTTCTTTCCAACCAATGTTTCCTAGTGTGGACAGGTCTTAAGACGAAGGGAAACTCAATACTTTAGAGTCTATCCTGTTAACGCTACCATTCCCGCATTAAACACCCGGACAACCTGTACACAACTGTTCGTCGCCTGAATGATAGTCTGTACTACCTCAACTTTTCCTAACCCTCTTTGTTTTTTAGATGTTTTAGTTAATCTCTGGCTCATTTTGGGAAGGGTTATGTCCGTGTCTTCGTAGTGATATATTTTTAACTCTTTATATATATTTTGTAAGCTTCTGAGTTACCTTATCGTGTCAATTTCTGCCTTGATAATGCAATGTGACATTCCGAAACCCCGTCGGCCTCAATAAACATCTATATATATATATATATATATATATATATATATATATATATATATATATATATATATATATATATATATATATATATATATACATATACATACATACATATATATATATATATATATATATATATATGTATATATATACACACATATATATACATATATATATATATGTATATATATATATATATATATATATATATATATATATATATATATATATATATATATGAAGCCTCGATGGCACAGTCGGTTACAGCAGCAGCTTCGGATTCGTAGAAGTCTGTGGTGCGGGTTCAAATCCGCAGCCGACTGATCAGAGAGGCGGACACTTTGCTATCCGTGTAGACACCCCGGGATTATGTATGTAATCAACGGATAGGTTTGCTTAAAAAGCAAATGGGTGTTACAGACTAAATACACACACAAAACAAAGCCACTCCAACATCTTCTAAAAACATAACAAACATCTCACACGTCTCGAACTCTCGACCTACCCGCGTAACAACTTCTCGCTGCTGAGAGAAAGGGCGTTGGGTCTGGTATGATACATGTACCATACGCTATCGGGGTCTAAGCGATGTCAGGCAGGGCAGCCGATCGAGACTATGTTCTACTCCAAAGCCAAATCAAAAGTCCTTCAAAAGAGGGCATTGTACTTACCCCATACAAAAATGGGAAAAAAGCACGTTAAAAAGAAGAAGATATATATATATATATATATATATATATATATATATATATATATATATATATATAATGACTCAATCAAGATGGGGAATAAAACAGTCTAGTTTATTAAATTTCTTTTTTGCTTCTCTTTCATATGTAGATTTTTTTTTGTAAGACACCCCTTTCGTGAATAAAACAACAGCAAAACCATTATGTTGAGGGTGTTGAATATAATTTGTATGAAGGATAAGCTGAAACCAGTGCAAATTTTCATGGCGGAAGCTTAGCATTTGTTACAATGTGTAGATGGAAGAATGACTAATTGGGGAGAGAAAGAACAGTATTTGTCGGGTCGCGGGATAAGAAAAAGACTAGCATACGAAGTGTGGAATGTTTGATGTTTGCAGATGACACTGTGCTGATCAGTGATGGTGAGGAAAACTACAAAGAAGTGCAAGAATATGAGAAGTAAATGTGAGGTTATGAGGTAAACTGAAACCAAGCAAATCATTGGAGAAATGACTGCTAATAATGGTGGTTGATTTATAGAAACAGCTGGTTCGTATGAGTATCCAGGAGTAAATACATCGATGAAGATAGTATCAGAATAGGGGTGAGTCACAGAATGAATGAAGCAAGGAAGGCAACAGGATGAATGCAAAAGATTGGGAAGAGATTTGGAATGTCTCTAAAAACCAAGAGGGAAATATCAAGGGATTGTTGAGTCAATTAGCCACTATGGAGATGAATGTGACTGACAAAAAGTATTCAGGCTGTTCATATAAACTATTTATGCAGCTATAAGTGCCATAAGAATTGAGAGGATGAGACTACGGAAGTATATGAGGTAGTAAAAATGTTAGTGAGGATGAACCGGTGGATGGTATTACTTTGAGATGGTTTGGTGATGTGATAAGAATGGAGGACAATAACAGTTTAAAGAGTGTATGATTCAGAAATGTTAGAAGGGGAAAGGAAAGGAAGGCATAGAAAGCACTGGACTGAATGAGGTATGGGAAAGTAAAGGGCTTAATGCCCAGGAAGCGCGTGAATCTATGCAAAATAGGGGTGAATGGCGCCCGTGAATAGTTGTGTTTGACGTGTTACTGATGAGCCTTTTGCGTTCAGGCATGATGCCTCTAACACTCTTGAAGTTTTCTCCTTGAGGGTCACTTCTGTTCAGCAGCTACGTTATGTTGTATTGCTTTTGTTATATAGAGGAGCCTCCTACCAGGGCAATGGTTCTTAACCTAGGGTACCTGTACTCCCAAGGGGTACGTAATCTTAAACATAGGGGTACGGGACATAATAGCCAGTGCAATGGTACTGTATATTTACCATGAGAAAGTTACAGACCAATGACATAATCCGAATGGAGTTTGAAAAAATACAACTGGATGTTTTGGTGCGCACAACTCTAAACATTCCCACAGTTAGCAGGGAGAGCTTTGGAGGTCCTCGTGCCATTTGCAACAACATACTTATTCGAGGCAGGCTTTTCAACGCTCCTGCACATCAAGACAAAAGCCAGAAACCGTTTTGATGCAAGTGATAACATGCATGTGGCACTTTCAAAGAAAGAACCTCGTTTGAACATCATCATTAATGAGAAACAACAACAAAAGAACCATTAAAAATGTGTTGGTGTGCACTATGTAGTATTACTCATAATTACTGTGCATTCATTGTATCCTACTAGTTGACACTTTTCATTTGAAATAAAAAAAAGTACCTTTGTTCAATAATTGAAAACATCTACTTTCTCAGCAAGATTTGTATCACTAATCCTTTTTTATATATTTGTATTATTATATTTATGTTGGACCGGGGTACGAGAAAGTTTTCTGAGATATCAAGGGGTACAGGCACTGTAAAAGGGTAAGAACCACTGTACAACGGGAAACTAAACTTAAAAAATATGCTGGGCAGTGCTTGGCACACTCTTATCAGACTTGATCGCGATAGCTTGTGATACCTGTTAATTACTCCTGACAATTCATATTTCATTCTTACGTAGGTTCTTACTAATCGCCATTACTTGTAAAGAAATCATGAACCCACAAAAAAAGTCCTGAGAACTTGCGCTGTCGTCAACGAGATTTTTAGTAAAATTGCATTAAAATCGATTTAACCCGCACCTCGTAATACCATATTACACTCGTGCTAAACTCGTAGCTCGCTGAATTTCCCCTGGCCAAAGATTCACCTTACGCTTCAATCAGAATTTTTCCCCAGGGAGTTTGCCAAGGCATTAATCAACCGGATTAAAAACCTTCATTTTTCTTCATGCTTAAGGAACAAGGATTATGTTCTTGCTCCTGGTCTCTGAAAATCCTAAATATTTTTTCGGATATGGTGTCTAAATCAAATTTAGGATGAAGACATTAAAAGAAATCTCTGTCGTGAAAAACAGGAAGGAGGCCCCATGCCTGAAATGAATTCGACAGAGCTAACCAAAAGCTTCTCTCTCTCTCTCTCTCTCTCTCTCTCTCACTCTCTCTCTCGTAGTTGGGTAGCTTCGTCAGTGCACCTCACGTGGTGTGCTGTAGGCGTTACTAAAGGGTATTCACAGCGTACCTTCGGCCTTTGGCTGCGTCCAGTTTTTAATTCTTTTACTTGACTTCCAATCGCGCTTCTTTTCTTCCATCTAGTTGTGAAACATCTCTGTCATTTCGTAGTGAAACTGTTAGCTTTTGTCTCAGTTTCACTTTTATATTCTTGTACTTCATCTCATTTATTTTCTGGATCTGTTTTATCTTCTTGTCAAGCCACCCAACTCTCTTTTTACCGTCTTTAGCGCTGAATGGCATAAAGTGCCCCGGTACTTGGTTGTATAAATTTATTCTCTCTCTCTCTCTCTCTCATCGATACCCGGATGGTTATCATGCTAATGTCGAAATGCATATTCTCACCAACCAAGTATATTCTGGCGTTGATATGTTATGACTGAGGTCAATTTGTTTCAACTTTGATAGGTTAACTTGCCGTTTTTATTTAATTGCGTAAACAGCGTATAACCTTTAGCATTAGATTTAACGTCAAGTTTGCCCGTTAGATACTAAAAATGACATGAAGTACCTTTCTCTCGACAAAGGAATCTTTGTTCTAATAAAAAAATTATCCTTAATTTCTAATATACTTCTGCAATATGTGATATCGGAGGCCTCCTTCTGAATCGCAGTTTTCTTTGGTATAGAAAAGGAGATTGCCTGATATCATTGCAGTAATGGACGAAAATCCTCCTTTTGGGCATGCTGTGAACGGACATGTTGCTTTGTCATGAAACACTGGATTGCAATCGTTATTTATTTCACATCACAATCCACTTTACCAAGTTGCCATTTTGAAAATTGTCGCTTTCGTGCGTTACACCATCATATTTCATTCCTTAACCAACTGAAATCTAAGAGTTATGATTTGCAGACTGTTACCCAGGTGATGCGAACTCGAAGTTTGGTGAATCTAAAAAGATATCATAAAGATCAGTATTGGCTCTGTAAATAGTTACTCATTCCCAGTGAAACTCAAGCATGAGAAAGCTCTTGCCTTGAACCATCGTAATTTCAGAAGCGATTCATATTTCCGCACTGTGCCCAACCTAATGTCCTCCCCGCATGCAAAGGCAGATTTCCATTAACCGGGTAAATATTGAAGCGAAGATCTCGCTTGAAAGAATTCGTTCCCGACCATCTTTACTGCGATATCTGTCCATTTCATGATGTTGCATTGTGTCAAGTTAATGTTTTCCATTCTGCGTCATCGCGGCAATGTCTAAATGTTGTTCAGATTTGAAATTTTAAAAGTACCGCAATTGAAGTTATATACATTTTCTATTTCTGCTTATTTTTCTTGTGCCTTACATTTCTTGATTTGATAAGGTAACAAATGGATTTACTAAAAAGATTGTCGTTCTTACTTCTGACGTTAATTTATCACCAATATTGTTTCCTTAGTCATTAATTAAAACGAAGGATATACAAAGTAACCTATTTTGGGATATTTTTGTTTAAAAAGATACAGTGTTAGTTTACTAAGTTTTTATCTTATTTTAGTTTTCTTTAATTATTGAAAGTCATAATAGTCAAAATGGATTAAAGATCATACTTGCTCGCAAAATGAGAGGACTCTTAGACTTTACAGCTGTAGGTTTTACTCTCCCTCATTTTCGTAAAAATACTTTTTAGCCTCAAGATATATGGAATGACAAGGACACGAAATCTGAAATTAAAATCTACGTCCGTGATCAAATAAGAATATCGTTATATGAAATAAAACGGATGTTGCCTCAGATCTAGTAACCGACAAGCGATAATCAAGTTCTTCACATAATACAGTTGTGCATTCGTGAGGACATCAGTAAACTTTATCATAGAAACGAGACTTTTTTTTCTAATCATTTTTTAACATATCGTTTAAGGTTTCAGATAAAATGCGCTTTTTTTGCATCATTCGATTAATAATGGAACACAACAAGGTTATACACACACACACACACACACACACACACATATATATATATATATATATATATATATATATATATATATATATATATATATATATATATATATATATATAAAGGAGTACCCTCTCTAGCAACGAATGACGTCATATTTAATGAAAACAAAGAAACATGACGTAATTATTTAGAATCCTCTGATCACTTTTCAATAACCACGATGAAGAAAGAAATTGAGATATTCTGATGTCCAGGCAAGATTCGAATTCACACCCGCGGTATCAGAACAAGGTAGCGTTAACTACCTGGCCAAGAAAAGGGGTATAAATGTATTCCCGCTCATATGTACCTTTATCTGTCGAATTCAGACAAGCTTGCTAGAGCAGGAATAGACCCATCAACGCCAACCTAGCCAAGTATTTAATCCTTTATTGTAGTTTATGTTTATGTATTTAGCATCAACTTGTTACTTTTCATTAGATACGTATATAAATTTAATAACCACAATGCCCTGTTTACTTTTTGATGACATAAATTGCTCCATAAATGGACAAAGTAAGGAATAAATAAAATTCCACTTTCTTTCATAAATAAGAGCCATCTCCGAGAGCGATGGTCCCATAACTTTTTCTGTTTAAAACAAATGAAGCCGCAAAATCCGCCACGCGCAGCATTTAAGCTGGATGCGTGTGAAGGAGAGCAATAAGCGGCCTTAATGGAACCAATCATCCTCCACTTGTGAGCGCTTCAGACCTTTGAAGCCATTTCTTGTGAATTTTGGATTCCAGCACATTTCATCAAGACCCGGTGGATATTGGGAGAGAGAGAGAGAGAGAGAGAGAGAGAGAGAGAGAGAGAGAGAGAGAGAGAGAGAGAGAGAGAGAGAGATACGCACACATAAGGACTTTGGTCAAATGCAAATCTTCCAATATCGAACGGAGAGATAATCTTTCTGGAGGAATAGCAGAGGTGGTCTGAAAATGACGGTATACCGAACTTTGCTCCTCTTATTACGGAAAAATATCGTGCGAACAGATTTACTAAAATCTGTTGTGTACACAGAAATGTACAATGCATTCACTTGGCCCATCCGCCGTGAGGAAAGATAAATGTTTTTTTCTAAATAGTGAAAACACTCATTTCCAGAAAAAACCTACATAACTAGAATTATGAGTTGTACTCTAAACTTCAAGATATTTATAAGAAATAAGTAAGAGTAAAAACCACCCCTCCACGTTCCTTATAATTGAATTGTTCAGAAAAAAAGACAAGCCGACACGTGGCGAATACAGCGTTAAAAAAAAATTAATTTCAAAGAAAATATCATAACTTGAAATCTTTATGAAGCGGGAGAACAAATTTACCAAGCGGATAATGCTGTTACAGGCTTCAGTTTCTTGTGAAACGTTTTACAGAATTAAAAGGAATTAACGCATAAGTTACCATAGACAAAGTTAAGTTAAGTATACCTTAGTTTTACCAGACCACTGAGCTGATTAACAGCTCTCCTAGGGCTGGCCCGAAAGATTAGACTTATTTTCCGTGGCTAAGAACCAACTGGTTACTTAGCAACGGGACCTACATCTTATTGTGGAATCCGAACCACATTATAGTGAGAAATTAATTTCTATCACCAGAAATAAATTCCTCTAACTCTTCATCAGCCGGCCGGGGAATCGAACTCCGGCCCAGCGAGTGCCAATCCGCAGCTCTACTGACTCACCCAACGAAGAGCTTACCATAGACAAAGATCTTCAAAAATCCTCAAAGAATAAAACGAAAAGATTATTACCTATTGTCTTGTATTTTATTCCTGGAAATCGGTTATTTAATCCCCGTCTGATTGGAAAATATCGACAACAGTTACAAAACCTTCAAATTTCAATCTTTCTACAAATTGGTGAGAAGAATCTGTTTTATTTGTAGTTTGTTATTTTATTTAAATGTTTGGTATTGCTGTTTTATTACTGTAATTATAGAAAAAGCTAATGTTAAGGTTTTTTATGTGTTATATAGGCTAGGACAACAGCTTCTGAGAGTTCAATGGATTTTTTTTATTAATTTTTTTATTAATTTTTTAGGTCATGGTTGGCTAAAATCTTCTCTGTTCGCACAGCTTCCATAACCAATGAACAATATACTTTAGTAATCAATAAAGCCTCTTTATGTTAAGAAAAAAGTATCTGCATTTCTTTAGAACGAAAATCCGTTTTATTTTTCACTATCCTAATTCCTGTAATGAAAATGTCACGGCGACTCACAGATCCATCTCACGAGGACTAGTTGAAAGATAACCGATCAGTAAGAAAACTGTTTTTAGGACCTCAGGGATTTTCTAACAGACTAAGCTGTTTTCGAAAAAGGAAGAAAACACAAGAAGATGGCGATATTTATAAAATACCAGGCAATACCTGTAACGAAAATGTCGCCGCGACTCGCAAATCCATCTCACGAAGGCCAGTTGAAAGGTAACCAATCAGTAAGAAAACTATGTTTTTGGGACCTCAGGGATTCTCTAACAGGCTAAGCTGTTTTTGAAAAAGGAAGATTCTGGGATCCGCCATCACCATTCAGACTGAGCATATGAAACTATCAACAGGCAATAGGAAGTCTAATTTTAGGGAGGAGTTAATTTTAAGTTCCACGCTCAAGCAAGTGTTACAGCAGACTTGATCCCGGTGGGGGATCATGTTTATTTACATATATATATATATATATATATATATATATATATATATATATATATATATATATATATATATATATATATATATATTCCATATAAATATTTTCGTCACCTGCAAATTACCCATATCCACCAGCGATCAGGACTCAAGTATTTCAAGTTGAAATATTCTTTGCGTGCTAATTGTGCTATTACGGGTCTTTTAATAGTGGGGTGCTACAGGGGCATGTTATTTCACCTTCGCTGTTAGCCCTTCTCATAGATTTTATAATGAAAGAAAAAAAAAGGTCGAAAACTGACAAAAAAGTTTAGCTTGGAGTTAATACAAAAACTTGAAAGACTTACAATGTACGGATGGTGCTATCTTAATTAGCAAAGCATAACGAGGTCCCTAAAGTTTGCTCAAGAGAATGCATCATATAACAGGAATTGACCTCACAAAAGATTGAGATAAACATGAATACCAAGGACAGAATTTGCACATAAGGGCGAAATAACTTGGCGAAAGGGTTAATCAGGTTGAACCTTACAAATATTTAGACTCTCTTGCGTTGGAACTAAGTGGAAGACTGAAAAGGCAAATCAAACAATGGGCAGGCTGAATATGATTTAAAAATCAAATAGAATGATATAATATACGGAGGTAAGACTATACATGCGCGTAGTACGACCTATGCTGTATTGCTATACCTGCAAGAATCATGGTATTATAAGGTTATTATAAAAGATTTCATTGATTTCAGTATGGAGTTTCTAAGAATACTTGGAGTCCGAAGATACCTCACAGTAAATTAAAGAAGTCCCATAAGTAGGTGAGATAATGATGAAGTGGGGTTGGAGATGGTGTGGACATGTCCTACCGACAAACCCTAGGAAAGTAGTACTTGATGGTGTCAGCTGGTCTACTGTAGGCACCAGCAGAGTTGGAAGTCCCTTACCTACTCGGCTGAGAACGATGGGAAGGGAAGCAGAGGTAAGTGGGGAATTAATGAACTCCTGATAGATTAAAAATAGAATAATGAACTCGAAGCACCATCATCACAAAAAATAGTAATGAGCCAATTAGGAACACTCTAAAAGCCAAATAATCAAATGGAGAACATCGGCAAAGAAAAAAATGAGTCCTAATTATCCCTCATTATTCCACTTTGTCAAACCGGACAGACAAAACAAAATCATTTGCGGTCGA
>JANJGK010002623.1:0-55000 GCA_039081455.1 Macrobrachium rosenbergii | reverse complement strand
TTGCAGCAAATTAATTTCGCCAGCGAATGAAAATATAAATTATGTTTACTGAAATCCTTTGTGTCTCTTTCTCATTAAGGCATTTAGTTTGATATTTTTCTGATTTCATATGATATTTTCACTTATGGTTACTAAACATGAGATTTGTTTCACTGTACTTTTTGGAAAGATAATTTGCCAAAAAATATAAACAATAATAATTGTTTACTTTCGATAAAGATTTTCATAGGAACAAGACTGCAATCATGATCCCTCTCCTGCATCAGAAACGATAGTGATAAAACTATCAAATCGAAAAGTTTGGTTCTAATTTCTCTTATAAGCTACTCTTAGCTATTTCCCCTTTAACTATCTTAATTCATTAGCTAAGGCCCAAGGACGTTTTCCTGTTGCCCTTAACATTCTTCCCTGAAATTCTTTACTGAGTGCCGCACTATGGAGTAAACAATTTTCTTAGGTAAATTATAGTTGGTAACCTCTATCTCTCTCTCTCTCTCTCTCTCTCTCTCTCTCTCTCTCTCTCTGGCCTCGATAAAATTTTGATCAGAATCCATTACTCAACACAGTAACTTTTAATTATTGTCCAAGTGAAGCCACCAGCAACTTAATTAAGTCTTGCTCCAATTATCGGCCTAATTTAAATCAGAGATAGGATGATGTTACGTAGGCGAAATATAGAACAAAGTGATGAAGTTCAGTACAAGATGACGAGACAGTAAGAAGCATGTGATGGATGACAGAGATTCATTTCATATAATGCGCATGCGCTAGGCTTCTGCTCAGCGGGCAGTCAGTATATTGAGCAACATTTCTCAAAGAATTTGCTGAAGGAGTTCCAGAAATGTATGCTTTTGGTTGAAAAAACACTCAGTGACTGTAAAGGGATAAATCTTCATCCTAACACCTTGCGATAGTGCAAAGAAAACGGACAGGAGAAAGAGAAATATCTACACGTACCGATGCCAATCCTGATAAGCTTACGATGGCAGCCAAACGACAGGCAGAAGTGGCGACTCAGGTGAGTTTATTAATTGATTGCTAAAAACGTCAGTCATATGTATTTATCGAGAAGGTTTGTATTTCACGTCCTTTTTTATTTCTTCTCTCGTTTTTGCTTTCTTGCTCCACCTGTTAGTGCTGGGCCCATTTTCATACAGTATTCTTGCCCCAGTTAGGTCCCTTACGACAGCATTAACCTTTTCCTCGTCGCTGAAAATTCCAGTGACGAATGACAAGTACAACCATTTGGCTTTTTGAAACAGTATTTAACCTTTTACCTCTCACTAAGTGCAGATGTTGGAACCAACTGGAAGAGGGCCATGAAGTTTTGCGCAACAGCAGCGCTGCCAACTGAATATTCCTGCGAAACAGGACGCAAATTTGAGTGTATCGGAAGTTCCCTCCCTCCCCAACCCCGACCTCCGTTTGGCGAGTTTTCGATGAGCCCCAGAAGAGACGAAAAGAGATCATTATCATTAATTAAATTTTTTTCCTAATCATAAAAATTTCCTCTGTTCTCTCTGTCCCATTCCTTTTATGAAGTACGTTAAATTCTTATGTACATTGTAATCAGATCTTGACTTTAGCTTAGAAATATTTCAGGTCTTATTTGAAGTCAGTCAAATTAGTAGATAAAGGTAAATTAAAATTCCTAGTGTCTGAAATCTGTAGATAATTTCAGATTGAAGTTATGTTGTTTCAATCCATATAGTAATTGAGATGAATACCTATTGAAGTAATTCACGAATTATATGAATCTGGTTATAACCTAGAAATGATTAAGCTGCGGCTACAGTCTTCCAGAAAGGGAGAAAGGTCTTGATATTACATATTCAGCGCTCTGCTAACAATAGCAAGAGTCCAAGTCACATCAATCATTTTGTAAGAAGGAACACACGGGATATTTTTATATTTCGAAAATCCTTTTGGGATTAAAGCTGCATTATACTCTAAATCGTATGTAAGTAAGAATTCATGTAATCAAACCAGAATTCTGAATTCTTATCAATAAAAAATCAGATACATTTTTTTCAAGTATTTATTAATTTAAAACATTTTCTTTTCCATTTTTTTTTTTAATTTTCACAAGTTCAATAAAATAACACAATTCTGATAAAACTACTATTATCATTTCGAATACTAAAGTTTCTATGGTTATGCAGAATTCCCTTGTTTAAAGGACGAAACTTCGCTACCATTCTGAAATGTGAAATTCACTCATTTATTTTCTTTTCTGTTATGGTCTGATTTTGTCTGACAACTGAAATATTGATAATCCTCCAAAGTCATGTCAAACTCCTTTTCTACCCCCGTGTCCACAGAATCTAAAGAATTTTCATGGAATATATTTCTCCAACTCACAAAGCTTCAGTTATGAAAGACATAATTTTCAATATGGCGCATCCAGGGATTCGGAAAAACTGTTGACTTGGAAATATATTCAATTTCCTCTTGCTTTCAATTTCAAAAGAATCACATCTCATTTTTAGTAGATCAATACTGATCTCGCAGTGAAGTGGTGTAATCTGGTAGAAATGGTAACTGCTCTGGATCGCTAAGTTATGAGAATTATTCAGGAGAAAATAACATGTGAAGTGAATGAACGATCTATAATAAAAGTAAATAAAAGTCAGCCTGCGGCAGAACCCTGGCCTTCAAACTGGAAATTCCAATTGCATCAGATGTGAATCGGCACCAATTTCAATTGGTGTCAAGAAATGGGCGTGGGGCTACCAGCCTCATCCTTGGACAATTGCTGAAAACGGGAAGGAATTAACAAGCGCCAATTTTAAGGCGGAGAGGAGTGTAGTAAGTATATATATAAATACATGCATACATTATATATGTATATATATACACACACACACACACATATATATATATATATATATATATATATATATATATATATATATATATATATATATATAATGGGTAGCATGATTAAGCAAAATGCCCAACCAGGAATACAATGAGATGATGATTTTCACAGTATAATCCAACGAATCGTAAATCCTATTTACATTTTCTGGGAATTCCGCAGGTACAAACAAGAGAACAGAACATATAATAATTATCCTTATTTATATTTTTTTGGCAAATTAATGCCTTAATGAAAAATAGAATTACCAAATGCAAAGGATTTCAGTACACATAATTTATATTTTCATTCGCTGACGAAATTAATTTGTGCAAATCCGATCACCCTACATGGATCCGAGTTTAGACCTAGATAAGGCACACCCCTGATCAAAATCTTATTACGTTTGTGGAAATGTAGTCCACATAAATACAGAGCGAGTAACAAAGATCTTCTCAATAGACGAGGAGTGTAAATATTTTTGCTGCAGAGACGTTCATATCAACGATCGTTTTAATTAGTCAGCCAATAACATAGGGCCCCTTTGCCATAATTTAGAATTAATTAAATTTGAAGGCTTTAATCTTTATGGAAAATGTTGTCATAATGCTTTGGCGACAAGGCAGTATTTCTGTCGCCTTACTATTACAATTTCCCAGATATTTAGACTTTTATAAAATTTTAAAAAAGTAACATGTCACTCCTACTGGGAAATATGATGCTTAAAATGCCGTTGAGACAGTTACGCTAAGACAGAACTTAGTTTGAAATGGATAAACACCATACATATTCAGTTGTGAATTCAATTAATACAACTATAAGAAACGATTTTGAACGTACTTTTATAAGGTAGTTAAGAAAGATACCAGCAACTCCAGCTCTCTCTCACCCTTGCCTCGATAAAATTTAGATAAAAATCTATTACTCAAGCTGAAGTCAGTGTTCAATGAAACATTTTTCGGTAAAAGAGCTCGGCGAAAAGGTCTGAAAATACATACTTATGGTTTATAACATTCAGAGATTAAAAAGGAATAGATATTTCTCCTGATGTTTTGGTTTAGTAAGATGAAAACTGACCGGAGGAAAAGAAACAGAGGAGAGTTTATTAACTACCAACTAGAAACTCATGCATAATATATCTGTCGACAAAGTTCACCCTCCACTCATTCTGTTTTTCGTTAATATCTTCTTTTATCAGAATTCTAAGACCTCTCTTCTTTTTCCCTTCTCGCCCTTGGTTTTAGTCCTGTGGCTTATTTTGATAAAGGCCATTATTGTAATTCAAGTTAAGTCCCTCAGATTAACCTTAACTTTTTAAGAGTTACTGGAAATTCCAATGACGAATAACAAGTACAACAAAGTGGCTTCCCGAAAAAGTACATGCCAGGTCTTTGTCTCATTTCACCTTTATCTCTCACAAAGTACAGATGTTGGAACCAATGGAGGAGAGCCGTGTACTTTAGGGTAACAACAGTACTGCCAAATGAACATTCCTGCTAAACAAGCTGTAAACCTAAGCAAAAGATACCCCCATCTCCGCCTGGCGAGTTTTCTTTGCACCCCTGAAGAAGTTGCGGGGGATAATCGTCATTAATTCATTTGTTTCTATTTTACTAATTTCACCCACGGCTCTGACATGCTTTCCTTTCCGCTATATTTGTCTAGCTAGAGACCAGGATATGTTGCAGGCATACTCCAGTCCTCGCCTACGAGACAAAGTTAGAATACCCGTATAAGAGAGAAAATTTTTGTCTGTTCTCTCTTTCCCATTCGCTCTATCACAACAAGTTAAATTCCTGCATACAATGTAATTAGATCTCGACTTTACCCTAGAAATATTTCAATCCTTATTTGAAGTCAATTAGGTTACTACGTAAAGGTAAATTAAAATTCTAGTATCTCAAATTTGTAGATAATCTCAGAATGAAGATGCCCGCCTTCAACCCATAGACTAATTGAGAAGAATACATATTGAAGTAATTGATGAATAACTGACATGGATCTGGTCTTATTCTAGAAATAATTGAGCTGCGGCTATAGTTTTCCAAAAAAAAAAAAAGAGCGAATGGTCTTGATATTACATAATCAGCGCATGAGAACAAAAGTTTTGGTCACAACAGTCATTTTCATAATATTTCGAACATCCTTTCGAGACTGGGTTTGTATTATACTCTAAATCGCATTAAGAATTGTAAATGCTTACCAAGTAAAAATCAGATAAATATAAAACTGCTTCAAGTACCCATTGGCTTTAAATATCTTCTATTCAATTTTTGTTGTAAATTTGATAATTTACTAATAAAACATAATTCTGAGAAAACTGCTATCATTTTTCATATTAATAATGTTTCTAGGTTTATTATCTTGATAAGCTGAACAATTCCTTTGTCCACAGGATGAAAGCTGCGTTACCATTTTGAAATGTGAAATTGACACATTCATTTTCCTTTTTTTATGATCTGATTTTGACTGACAGTTGAGATATTACAATCCTCCAAAGTCTTGTCAGTCATTTTATACCCCTGTACCCACGAAATCTGAAGAACTTACATGGAATATATTTCTCCAACTCACTTTGTGAGTTATGAAGGACACAATTTTCAATACGGCGCATCCAGGGATTCGGAAAAACTGTTGACTTGGAAATTTATTCAGTTTCCTCTTGCTTCTCAGTTTCAAAGGAATCTCATCCCATTTTTCAATAATTTAATACTGATCTCGCAGGAAAATAGCACAATTTGGTAGAAATGGTAATTGGTCTGGATCACTAAGTTATGAGAATTATTCAGGATAAAATAACAAGTTCAGTGAATGAACGATCTATAACGAAAGCAAATGCTAGTGAACCCGCGGCAGAACCCTGGCCTTTAAGTTGGAGATTCCAGCCGACTCGGCTGGGAAAAAGTACCCGCACCAACTGGTGTCAAGAAATGGGCATGGGGCTAACAGCCTCATCCTTTGAAGCTTGCAGAGAACGGGAAGGCTCTATTCTTCTAACACAAATCCACGTGTATATAAATACATACATGCACACACACGCAAACACACATACACACGTACATATATATGTGTGTGTGTTTGTGTTATTGTGTGTGTGTGTGTGTGTATGCATTTATTTACATGTACCCGTCACCTTTTCACTTTAATAAGGGTTTGTGTTAGAAAGGTAGAGCCTTCCTGTTCATATATATATATATATATATATATATATATATATATATATATATATATATATATATATATATGTGTGTGTGTGTGTGTGTGTGTGTGTGTGTGTGTGTGTGTGTGTGTGTGTAAGAAAAAGTTGGGTGTAAAATTTGAAAATTAAAGGCAAAATGCATTATGGCGTTAATGGACATAGAGAAACCTTATGAAAAACTCGATAGGAAATTTAGGGGCATTAGAGAATGTATGTTATAAGAGACAGATTACTGAGAGCAATTAAAAGTTTTTACGATAGAAGTAAAGCGTGAGTTAGAATATTTAGGCAGAGGAGCGATTTGTTTGTTGTAAAAGTGTGTTCGAGATAAGGGTGTGTTATGTCTCCGTTCCTTTTCAGCATCTTTACGGATTGAGTGATGGCAAGACAGTGAATGAGGACCAGTTAAATACTGGATTTGTATATGAAGTTCTTATTAACGTGCCAGTCTAGTAGTCCAAAAAATATTTTTAACTGGATTTGTATATGAAGTTCTTATTAACATGCCAGTCTAGCAGTCCAAAAAATATTTTTTAAATTTTATTTTTATCAAACAAAAACCACGGTGGTTATGGCGATGTGTGTGTGTGTGTGTGAGAGAGAGAGAGAGAGAGAGAGAGAGAGAGAGAGAGAGAGAGAGAGAGAGAGAGAGAGAGAGAGAGAGAGAGAGAGAGGAATTTATCTCTATGGAGCAGCTGTTTGTAGATAGTAGAATAAGATCGCAATAATACTCATGGCAGGAAAGGGAGTAATATTGCAGAGTTAGCATTGCATGAATCAGCCTATGCCGAGATATGAAATGCTTAGATTAAATTGCATGCAGTACTCCTGACTGCGCAAATCAAACTGCATGATATTCCGAGGTCTCTGTCTCTTCCTCCCGAGATATAGCAGGAAATACAAGAGTTTGCACTGATTTTTTTTTGATGGATGGTGCGTATAAGCAAAGAGCAAGAATAAACAGTAATCACTGCGCTCTTGTTTTTCAGTTTGTGGACGAGGTTATCTGATTATACGATATGTCTAGTCGAAGAAAAAGACGAACAGTACCTTCTTTCACTACAACATGTGAAGCGTGATAAAGGTTGAGAATAACAATATTGATGATGTTCTAAAGGGTCACAAGAGAACATTTATGAACTCTCGTGATAGAGCTTTTTTTCCAACAATGTTGATGATGTTCATTTCCACATTATAATTTAATAGTTTTAAAAAGTAATTCAAAACACCCTGAAAAAACAAACACTAACGCAAACGCACTAACTCTCTCTCTCTCATTCCTGTTCCTATGGTCTTCTTGCTTCTGTTCGTATTAAATTAATCCTTTCTACTTTCCTGAATCCCATTTCATCTGTGTGTTTTTCCAATTCAGTGTAATAGTCTGGTATTTCTATTGTTTTTATGTCTTCGGAGTAACATCTAGAATTTATTTTTTTATTCATTGTTTTATATAGGTTTCAGTAATAAAATTATCAGATGTTCATTGTCATAATAATGTTTTTACTTTTCCTTGTTTGATTTAACGTCTTCTTATGTTACATATTCCATGCATTTCCTGCCCCAGGTGTATTTTGATGCAAGTAATGAAAACCTATTTCGCTTTCTTAGAAAACCGGCTATCGTCATATAAAATGGTACCAATTCTTATTAATCTTTTTTTTAAAGTATCGATTAATTTTTATATTAATTATATTACATTCAGTAATAGCATTATTTACCGTCTTATCCAAATAGCGGACAATAGTCAGCTTTTTGCTAAGAAAGACAAAGGTTTTCCCTAGATATGTAAAATTTTTTTTCGATTCATGGTTATAATGATAGTAATTCTAAAGGTTGTTGCAATAATTGTAGAGGTTGCTGTAATAGTTTTAGAGGTTTTTGCAATAATTCTAGAGGATGTTTTAGTAATACTAGATGAGATGTTATGTTGCAATCATTCTAGAGGCTTTTATAATAATCCTAGAGGATGTTTTAGTGATACTCGATGAGATGTTATGTTACAATCATTCTAGAGGTTGTTGCAATCATTCTTGAGGATGTTTTAGTAATACTAGATGAGATGTTATGTTGTAATTATTCTAGAGGTTGCAATAATAATTCTAGAGGATGTTGTAATAATTCAGGAGATTTTTGCAATAATTCTTGAGGTATTTGTATTAATTCTGAAGGTTTTGCAATAAGTCTAAAGGCTGTCGCAATAATTATAACGGTTGTTGCAATAAATCCAGAGGATGTTGTAATAATTCATGAGATTTTTGCAATAATTCTAAAGGTTGCTGCAATAATTATAACGGTTGTTGTAATAATTCTAAAGGTTGTTGCAACAATTCGTTAGCAGATAAGTAAAAAGCAAGTATAAAGTGTTTCATGATGAAGGCATGTCAAGTACAGCAACGAACCTTTAAGTGGACGGAAGATGAAATGATCAGTGGCATAAATAATCAATGACGTGACTGCAAAACTTTGAACTCCGGGTTGGCGGCAACATCAAGTATTGACAAATACTCCGAAACACAGAGCGTCAAGTGACTGATCTGCATAGCTGTTGCTCAGCCAGTCGGCATAAATTAATCAATAAATCAGTTCACTAATGGAGAGTGAATCATGAAGCCGGCGCATGGTTTGAGGATGCGCAATCAATAAAGTCTTGGTTTTATTAAAGTTGAGCCTCACAGCTCGCTCAATCATTATGCTCAAGAGTTCCTGGAAGATTAACACCTTCCTCATTTCGAGATAGGGGACGGGCAACAACTGTTATAACATTTGCATCATCTGCATATTGTATTAGTCAGGAACTGGTCCATCTCCGAACGGCGGCCGCCGTGCTTTAGAAGAGAGAGAGAGAGAGAGAGAGAGAGAGAGAGAGAGAGAGAGAGAGAGAGAGAGAGAGAGAGCACTCCTAAATTGTCAGGCTCAACAAAGTCCATTTACTGGAACCGGTGCTATTAACAGCATCAAGAATGAAACGGGTTTGCGACGCCCGGATGTTGAGTTGACCAGTACCATGCAATTAGGATTGTGTGTAGCTTTTGAATAAGGTCATATATTTCATGAAATTATAGCTCTTTCTTTCATTCTCTCCTCTCTTCACGGCCCAGACGTGTTCATAAGACCAGTGGGCGATTTACTTTTCATTGATATATCATAGATTTCTAATGTTGCTCATCAGATGGTTTTCTTCCTACAATTCTCATGGAATCTATATGAAAAGTTCTTCTCTCTCTCTCGACATTTGATTATTCTCTCTTAGTATTTAAGCTTCATTTGGAATTCGGAACCAAGCACTGAGGACATTTAAAGTTGACAGTCTAGGGATAGATGTAGCTCTAAGGTAATTTACAATTTAGAGTAATCTTAAAACACAATAGCAACCACAGCAGTACTAAAATGAAGTGAAGTAAGTAAAAGTAAGTATACCTAGGTTTAACCAGACCACTGAGCTGATTAACAACTCTCCTAGGGCTGGCCCGAAGGAGCAGGTTTATTTTACGTGGCTAAGAACCAACTGATTACCTAGCAACGGGACCTACACCTTACTGTGGAATCCGAACATTATAGCGAGAAATGAATTTCTATCACCAGAAATAAATTCCTCTTATTCTTCATTGGCCGGTCGGAGATTCGAACTCGCGGCCAGCAGAGTGCTAGCTGAGAACGGAACCCACTATCCCAACGAGGAACTGAAATGAAGTGAAGAGTCTGAGAACATCAGCCTTAAGTCTGTATTTGCATGCTGCTTGGGAGTGCGGCGAGGAAGAAAAATGTCTCTTCCTCGAAGCCCAGTTGGCATCCTTTCTCTTTAACAGTAGTCCGATTTCTTTGGGAGAGGATCGGTAAAAATGAGGCATAAATATTCCCGTGCAGAAATAGAGGGCAAATCAAGGATGTGGACATTTTGTGAAGGAGTAAATCATACTGAATTTTATTCTATTATTCCTGGCTAAGTAATGCATATGGCGGATAAAGTATTGATTCGTCAAGAACGAAACTGAATGCTAAATACTTTGAACAGCAAATATATGGAAGGTCAATACATGAATTATTCTTGAGAACATTGATCACGTCTCTGACGGCAAGGTTTTAACGCTTCTATTACAGCAAATGATATCCTTCGCAATCCTGAACAAGATCTTGTTGTCCTTCAGATGCAGACAGCCCTTGCAATTTTTCTGTCTTTCACCCTATTTCAAAATCTTTGGTCAATTGAACGTTGAACTATTTTGTTTTTCAAATATAAACATGGATTTCTGCCAATAACGGACAGTGTTTTCCAATACCTTTTTATTCAAAGAGAAGAAAAATACATATATTCAGATTTCCACATACGTCAGAAATCTGAAATACTTTATGTGAAGCCATGAATATCATGGTTAAACAATAAATTCAAACTCAAATTTCTCAAAATATTGAAAATGTCATCTAAATATTAAACAGGACAAAAACAACAGCGCACCTTACCTGGGAGTAAATTCCCACTGAAACCTCTTTATTCTAAGGGCAATTCACAGATACAAAGCAATTTATTTTTATAAAGAACCTAACTAGCAATAGCAGTGAAGACACATTTGAATAATTTTCTGTGTTTTGCTACAGTAGGGAGCTTTGAATATACACAGGGATATTAGTGAATGATTGGATAAAAGCTGGTGAACATTTCCTTAAAAGTTTCATTGTAACTGCTATGTATAAATATGAGGAAAAGTATTCTATATGTTTGGGGCTTGAGGGCGAGAAAGAGCTATAATATATAACTTTATTTAACAATGTTTTCGATAAATAGCTAATAACCCAAGGACGCCAGTTTTTTTTCTACGGAAGAAAGAGGTAAAGAAAATTAAGATTCTGTGGGTATAAATCTTCTTATACATAAATGAGTACATGCGTGGCATATTTATTAAATTTATCCTTAATATGTTCTGGTACACCAGTGGAGCCATCATATCTTTATCCAACATGAGAGTAAAATTATTATTTGAAATTAACGGACTGTGAAAATCACAACCTTCTGCTCAGAAAAGAGTGAATATGATTCATACGCCAAAGCCCGAGGAAAATAAGTCTGTTGTTGGAAACAGAACATCAAAAGCTATCCTACATTATTCAGTCGCACAGAGAATGTCGAAAAAATGGAGGCTGCGTTCCACGTAAGTTATTCCAGAATGTTATTTCGAATATCATGTGTAAGTTCCAGCTTCTCTACCTTGATACGGTATATTCCTTTTAATATTTCCGTGTGCTTTGCACTTGCATATGTATCTAAAAAATTTGGTCAAATAAAAAAAATATTGGCAAACCAGAACATGTTACTGAAATATAAATAGGATTATCACTCGACATGTTATCAACGAAAATTTGCTTTTGATTTGAATTATTCTGGCGGCAGTCATGGATGGTATCAAGACGTGTAAGTAGAAGCACTTCATTTTTTGTTGTCCATATATACTCTATTCATCAGGAAATGAGGTTTATCTGTTTTTGATAAAGAAAAGTCTTGGAAAATGAATCTCGATATCTTTCATATATAATGTTACAAAAGTAAATAAGCAAAAGCCTTGAAAATGAATGTGGGTATGTTTCATATATAATGTGTTACAAAGGTAAATAAGCAAAAGTCTTGAAAAATGAATGTGGGTATGTTTCATATATAGTGTTACAAGGGTAAATCGAACCTGGGTATGTTTCCTATACAATGTGTTACAAAAGTAAATAGGCAAAAGCTTTGAAAAGTGAATCGGGGTATGTTTCATATATAATGTGTTACAAAGGTAAATAAGAAAAATTCTTGAAAAATGAATGTGGGTATGTTTCATATGTAATGTGTTACAGAGGTAAATAAGTAAAACTTGAAAATTGAATCGGGCCATCTTTCATATGCAATGTGTTACAAAGAAATGACAGCGAACTAAGGCACTATTTTTCCACTTTATTCTGATTATATCTAATTTACCTGCCAGTTCAGTTTGTAACCAAAATAGTCGTTAACTACATTATCAAAAGCCGTGCTGTAGAAACATGAAGAAAAAGTTACAGAATAATGGCAATTTATTTTTAAAAACTAAATAAGCGCTAATGTACACCACAGTCACGTCAGAAATTTTTATTGTTTGAAAGTTCAAATCAGTGATTCATACGTCAAATCTTTTGATACCCTCAGTCCATCAATCAACCAATCTCTCTCTCTCTCTCTCTCTCTCTCTCTCTCTCTCTCTCTCTCTCTCTCTCTCTCTCTCTCTCTCTCTATATATATATATATATATATATATATATATATATATATATATATATATATATATATAGGACTGATAAATATTTCCTGTTAAAACAGAATTCCATCAAATATAAGGGAGCCCATAAAAAGGAGAGAGACAGTTCGGTCTCTGAAATATAGCCTTTATTTTCCACATTTTAGCGTTTTTATGGGTTCTCTTATATATATATATATATATATATATATATATATATATATATATATATATATATATATATATATATATATATATATATATATATATATATATATATATATATATATATATATATATATATACACGAGGTGTGTTAAAAAAGTCTGACCTTTATTCATAAAAATACTCGTATTCAGAGTCAACAAACTTACACTTCTCCCAACAGTTCTGCCACTGTCGGAAGTCTGGTTAAACTAAGATATATTTAACTTTTTTTAACTGTCGGAAGCAGCGCTGGAACGCCTCTTTTGAGGTGGCGCGTACCTGGTCCGTCGCATTCTGAATGAATCCTGTATGGAATGAAATCGGGTCCATTTTCGTAAGAAAAAACCTCTACGGGATTTGCACTCCTTATTTGACTCAATAAATTACTTAATAATTATGTAAATGTTTCCCCTCTCTCTGGCGGGTGAATTATCGTGATGGAACTGCCAATTGCCCGCTGCGAACGAAACATTTACAGACAGTCTAAAGGAATTTATCGAGTCAAATAATGCGTGCAAATCCCTTAGAGTTTTTTTAATACAGAGGAACCTGATGCTGGACGCGACGGACCAGGTGCGCGCCATCTCCAAAGAGAAGTCCCAGCGCTGCTTCCGACAGTGGCAGAACCGTTGGGAGAATTGTGTGGCAGCCCCAGGGGAGCAATCTGAAGGGGATTAGTGTCAGATTGTTGTATCCGAATACGAGTGTGTGTGTATATATATATATATATATATATATATATATATATATATATATATATATATATATAAACGCAGTGTTTTACAGGATAGTCTATGAGTAAAATACTTAAATAATTGGTCTTACTGATTCGACCCTCTTCTTATATTACCTTTACTTTTTTGACGAGTGGCTTTGTGTGTGTGTGTGTGTGTGTGTGTGTGTGTGTGTGTGTGTGTGTGTGTGTGTGTGTGTGTGTGTGTATATATATATATATATATATATATATATATATATATATATATATATATATATATATATATATATATATATATATAGTGAAGATAATATAGCAAGAGGATCGAAACAGTGAGACCATTCTGTAGAACACTGCCATTTTCTACTATGTGAAGCATAAAGTGCTATGGATTTTGATTGGAAATTCTATATATACTTACAATATATGCAGATGCATGATAAAACTTTGACAAAATCATTTCCTCTGATGATAAATCTGCACAATAATAATAATAATAAATAACCATAAATTTAGATGTTAATGGGGTTACAGGATAAGCACTTGAATCAATACCAGCTGGTGCCGTTTTGTGCCTTTACTGATAGACCCATCCTATCATCAGTACCTCGTATTTTTTCCTTTAAACATTTGTAATGTGCAATATGAAGGAAAATGATGTGCACAATATACATATGTGATATATATGTTATGATTAAATGTAGTGTTTGTGTAAGAACATAAGAAGTTACCGACTCGCTTATATTAAACACACATGTGCCAACATAGGCCTGTGCACTCGGGTAAGTCTGGTATGGTGTGAAAGGAAGTAGGAACCGTCTGTGAGCATCCGTATTCTTCGCAACCAAATACATCAGCGAATTTGTCAGGTCTTGGGTAACTCTTCATTTTATAATCTGTTCCTCTGGCTGGTTTCAGAACATATGCGGATTTGAACCCAGTCAGAAAGCGTTTTGTTACCAGGAAATTGATGAAAGATTGAGACACCAAAATGGTTCAGCTTGCGTTTTCTTATCTAATCAATATCCCTTCAAAGGCTGAAATTAGCACTTCAAATTGTTTTTAATCTATGTTCTAACACAAAGATTAAATTATTATTATTATTATTATTATTATTACTATTATTATTATTATTATTCAGTACATGAAACCTATTCATATGGATCAAGCCAACAGGGGCCATTGACTTGAAATTCTAGCTTCCAAAGAATATGGTGTGCATTAGGAAGAAGTAAGAGGAAGTAAAGGGGAATACAGAAAGAAGAGATGACACTTATTAAAAGAGAAAAAATAAATTAATAAATAGATAAACAGATAAAAATGTATTGAAATGCAAGAAGACTAGTATTAGGGTAGCAATGCATTGCATTTTCGCTTGAACTTCTGAAGTTTCACCTACACGATATCCTCTGGTAGGCTGTTCCACAGTCTTAAGGTGTGAGGAATAAAGGTCCTCTGCAACTGAGAAGTTCGGCAGCGAGGCACATTTACTGCATATTGGTACTGCTGCTCAGGGGATCTGGTTGTTCTCGGCAGATAAAGGGGATCAGGGATCAGTTGTGAATGTGGGAGATCTCTGCTGAAATACAACTTATGAAAAAGTGACAAACCAGAGACCATCCGTCGATGGCCCAAGTCATAACTGCTACTATTAGGAAACAAAAACCTACAATCACGAACCACTCTATCTAGAAGAGATAAATCTCTGGCGGAAGCAGACATCCACACCGGAGAACAGTATTCCAGTGAAGGAAGTACAAATGACTTAAAACAGGTTGCACTGATTTTACCACCGCTATAAGTATATATGAGGCCTTACGAACAATACCTAACTTTCGCGCGGCATTTGCTGAAACTTTCATCAGATGTTTCTGAAAAGTTAGACTCAATCAACAAAGTTTCATCCACCTGAAGGGGAGGATGGGTTGGGAAATCTGTATGAGATCTGTTAGTCAATAGTGTTTTCGTTTTACTGGAATTCAGCCTCATACCCCACCGACTACACCATTCCCTGATCTGGTCCATGTCCCTGATTGAGGCTGAGAGCAGCTCCATTTCTCATAATATGTGGAGACTTTACTACACCTACAAGCGTTGCATCATCGGTATGCTGATATTTTTATTTATTTATTTTTTTAGGCCAAAACCATATCACTTGTATACACTAAAAATAATAGTGGACCAAGAGCACTGCCCTGTGGAACTCCAGACGTAATAGGTCTTTGTTTACTAAAGATCCCGCCCACAGCAATTTGCTGCTACATACCTGTAAGGAAATCTTGAAGTAATCCTAAACATATCTACCCACTCCAAGATTCTGAAGTTTATAAATAAGTGCCTTGTGATTTACTAAATCAAAAGCAGCACTAAAATCTATTTGAATTACTCTGCACTCAAAATCCTTTTCAAGGTTTTCTTGCAAACGGCATGTCAAGTCTAAAAGAGCATCGCAGTTACCCATCTGCTTCCTGTATGCATATTGACTATCAGCTAATAATCCTTTAGATTCCACATACTTATATAACTGCTTAAAAATAAGTTTTTCAGCAACTTTGGAGAGCATAGGGAGAATAGAGATTGGCCAGTAGTTACTGCAGTCTGCAGATATGCCACTCTTTAGAAGAGGCACTGAATTACTAAGCTTGCGCTATCCACAAAGATACTACGTTGGCATAAAAATCTATAAAATATAGCAATTTGGGAAACAACACACTAAAACTTTTTTAAGACACAAAGGGAGGAAAACCCAGCTATCAAGATTATCCAGAATTTTCTTAACATCTCTGGAGTGAAATGCAAATTTTGTAAGAATACAGGATGATAAGTATCAGGGAGCCGGACATCCTCAGCTGACTGCTTTGCTTCAAAAGCTCGATGAAGCAGTTCAGCCTTTTCTCTAGGGCCAGTAACCAATCTATCATCATCTGTTAGTAGTGGCTGAATGGAAGACGAACCTGACCCAAAGATAGATGATGCCAATATGGTCCACCACAAGAGTAATTCCTTCAAGTTTCATCTTCAAGGAATTATTGTAATTTCTCTCAGCTGTATGGTAAGGTCTATTTGCAGCACGGCGAGACTCAACAAAAATAGTTGATTTTAATTTGAACAACTTTGTCTCCATGCGTTGAATTTGGTCTGTTAGTCATAGTAGGCTCATCTACATGTATCATCAAACCATGGCTGGTCATTTGTCCTACATTTAATGACTTTGCTAGGGACATATCTTATTAAAATAGCCATCAACATTTCATTTAACTTCATCTTGGGATCAGGATCTAATATAGCAACTGAAATATTAAGTTCCTGACAAGCTTCAATACTGCGATCCCAAATGGCTCTGGATTCCAATGGTGGAATCAGGAATATACTGACTGACAGGTATGTCCATCTCTATGGCGCAACGATCAGAAGTACCTATATATTCAAAGACCTTGGACTTGACAATAGCTTGAATGTCTGTGAACATGAGGTCTCATCTATTACCAGAAATGTGTGTGGGTTCCTCAATTAGCTAGACAAAATTGGAGGATGCACAAAATTCAAGAGCAGACCGGCCATGTTGATCTGTGGAATTTGAATTTAGCCACTCACTATCCTTTGCATTACAGTCTTCACAAATAACGAATGAAGCTTTTGAATCCTGTGACTGAGCCATACTAATCCTCTCTAAAAGACGGTCATATATAGAATAGTCGATATCTGGATTGCGGTAAACAGCAAGTACGTAAACACTGTAAAACTTACTGAAGGTTTTAAAGCAAAGAACTTCATTGCAACTATACTCCAAATTTTTCTGGCGATAAATAGGTCGTCCGGACTTAGTGTATACAGTCATACTTTGTGCGTGTGGGATGTTACGAGGATCAAGAAAGTCAGGGCCAGCAAACCCCGGGGTTAAAAACTCAATCTTTGACTTGTTACTACTTACAAGGGTCTCAGGTAAAAACATCAAATCGTAGCTACAAGTACAACTCTGGAGATCAAGAAAATTTGACCTTAAGACCGGAATATTTGAGTAAAGTACCTTGCAAATTAACAACATAAAATCAGTATCAAAACTAATAAACAGACACACAATGACAATAACATTGTAAAAATTAACAGAACAATAAACAAAAATACCATCAACAACAACAGTATTTGCATTATTAATAAAAATTATGTTGTGAGTATAAATAAACGCCACCATACGTCTTTGAAAAAAAAAAAAAAAAAAAAAAAAAAACGCTGGAAACAACTGTTTGACAAGTTGGGGCCGAAACACCTTGTAAGGCAAAACAAATCTGCGAGGTTTGCCACAACAACTGGGAGAGGACAGTCAGGATGGATTTAGAAATAAATCACTAAGAATGAAAAGATTAGGATAAAGACGAAGGCATTTTCCTGATAATCCACCAAACAACTTTTGCTTTCTCATCAGCCTGTCCTACACACTTTTAGAAAAAACAGGAAAGTGGACTAAAAAGAGGATAAATGCCTCATTGTACCCTCCGGCAAGGGACCTCAAACCCAGGACCATGGAAGGCCACGGTACAATGGATATGGCACAGTCCAAGGTTGAAGAACAAGGTTTGTATTAGGGAAATATAAGAGAATGAAAAAGTTCTAGTGAGTAACTAATTAAAAGGGAATTTTATAACATGACTTGGCAAGATCTAAGTTTGATACATTAATTAAACCTTACCAAAAAGTGAATGTTATTATATCAGGTGGCGATGTAATTATATATATTCTTTTTTCCATCTTATTTTTGATCAGATAATGAGATGTCTTTGGCATGAAAGGGACATTAATAGTAAAGTTTCTTGTCTGAAGTCTTCCAAGAGTCTTTGAGAAATGACGTTTGGGAATTGAACAAGAGAGTTCTGAGGTACCTGTAATTAGAAAGACTGTATTTCGAGATTAAAGAACATTAATAGACGTTTGTTCACAGCATCTGAGCTGTTGAACGTAATTTTCATACTGAGATCTATTAATTTCCATGTTGGTTATTAAATGTAACTGCATATTAAACATAGAACTGAAGTTGAATTTTCTTTCAAAATAATAAATTCATAAAAATATGAGGTTCTGCCCTTCGGTGCGGAAACAGCATTAAAAAATGGCTGGCATGCCGTAATTCCCCAGGTCCTAAATATAATAATAATAATAATAATAATAATAATAATAATAATAACAAAGGAAAAGTAGTACAACAAACGAGTATAATATTCTTTATAATTTTCAGCAAAAAAAAAAAAAAAAAAAAAAACGTAAAAAAGTTTTCAACAAGTAACCAGCGTTGTCTCATAACCATTTCATTTCACGGGAGTCTAGCTCTTTTGATGTGCATGGGTTTAATAATACCCTAAAAGGTAATGTTGTTTGCGTTGCAAAACGGAAGTAAAAAAGAAAGAAAATGAAAATGGGGAGAAAAATGTTATAAAAGCCAGCTGACGAATATAAATGCCCTTTTCCACCGTTTCTTAGTATTTTGAGTTAAACATAAATAGTAATTTACCCCTTGGCTAATAAATATACGTTGAATAATTCATTAAAAATATTGAAAAATAAAATATTCATATTTCAATACATAAATTTACAATTTGCTTTTTTTCTACAAACTCCTGATTTCTTATACTAAATGCCATTAAGGAGACGGCTAATTTTGGACTTCTGTTCCTTTTCCTTCGTTCATGTATAGATGGCTTTTAGGTTTGGATAACTGAATTTTGCTCAGTTTGTTATTTTGATCACATTAAAGACGCTCTCTTCATTCACTTATTGCAAGGCTAGTTTGTAATAAGTCTTGCCTACGTCCTAGAAGATTAGAAGCAGCCATAACGTTTCCTCCTTAGACACTGTATAGCTCACGATCTAATGTACTAAAGTCATTAAGATGAGAGAGAGAGAGAGAGAGAGAGAGAGAGAGAGAGAGAGAGAGAGAGAGAGAGAGAGCAGGTTATTAGTTTCACTTCTTTATAAGTCGCCACGAGGTTACAACCTCTTCCTCATAACTCAGAAGATCGAGGCTTCTTCCTCTTTCAGACGAAAACTTCAGTTAGGGTCAGTTTTAATTTACTTAGTCTTTTTAGTAACATATTTATCGGGAAGGATACGCTGTGCAGTTATCTAATTTGCAAGGTTTTTATGTTTGCACCTGCAGTAACGCTAACACGCAGCTCGGCTCTCACTGTTTATTATCTTTTAGGGTTTCTTAAAGAGAGTTAAAAAGTTAAACATGATCGTGTACGGCTTATTTCTTCAGTGTTCCATGCTGCTCCTCTCCGTATTGTCGTCAGTGCACCTCACGTGGTGCACCGTAGGCATTACTTAAGGTTCTTTGCAGGGTCCCTTCGGCCCCTAGCTGCAACCTATTTCAATCCCTTTTCTCTATCTCCGTTAATATTTTCTTCCATCTGACTTTCCACCCTCTCTAACAGTTGTTTCATAGCTCAACTGCAAGGTTTTCCTCCTGTTGTACCGTTCAGACCTTCTTCCTGTCAATTTCCGTTTCAGCGCTGAATGACTTCATAGGTTCCAGTGCTTGGCCGTTGGCCTAAATTCTGTAATCCAATCCAATCCATTGCGGCTCCTCTTTTTAATAAAAAAAAGTTAGCCTCTTTTTTGTGAATAAATGAATCACAAATAACATATCCATCTTCATTTGTTATTCTGCCCAGAGTAATATGACGGAATATGAATACTGTTCCTATAAGCATGAAGAAATAAGCTTTCTAGATTGTCAGGAAAAGGTTCTTCCCCACGAATACAAGAAAAACACAATAATAGGATCAACCTTTGCTGATCCCAAATCAAAATTCTTAACATCTATTTTATTTTGAAGATATAGAATTCTTACAGCACTCGCTTACAAAATAATGGGGAGTTTGAAACCCTGTTGCAAGAGGCGAGGAAACATATATCTGTTATTCACATTGTTGATTTACATTTTCTAGTTTAACTTCAGCCACCTCAACCTAATGTGCATTTTCTTTATTCATTTGCCATTGCTTGTGGAGAAAAATGGAATTTTTATTTCGGCAATAATCTTAAAATTAATTAAGAAAAAAAAGATATTAAAACACGCTTATTTTTTATTTAAAGAATTCCATCCAGTCTTCCTGTACAATTTATTTTATTTTTTTTTATTTCAATCGATCCAAGAAAGGGTGCAATAAGAATGACTGATAGCTAAGACGGCCCATTTTCGGTTTTAACTTAATGTTATGTAAGGAAATGGCTTCTCTTCATATAATGTTCAAAGTTGTCAAGTACATAAACCGATTCCTTTCTGTATCAGCTGAAAACTATTACACAGATTACATAATTTATCATCAGGATTTGCTTGAAACAGAAGGATTTTGGAATATTTCAAATAATCTCTTTCGAAGGACGAAAAATTACGACATGCTCGATGTCTTTCAAATAATCTCTTTCGAAGGACGGAAAATTATGACATGCTCAATGTCTTCGTTAATATTGAAAGCATTCGATAACATGCCACACGAGTCGTGTTTCTTGCGCTTTCTAGCTTTCGTTTGTCAATAATATATCTTTCTGCCATCCACAGAAGCAAATTTTTATTTTAATATATGCAAATTTTCTGGTCTTAATTTGCTGGTTATATGACGAAGTATTTGCTGAACCAGAAGTTTGTTTACATTCTTTATGATTTGACATTTCAGTCAGCATTATTTATGCATATTTCCCACCAAAAATTCATATAATTCAGGAGTCGTAAAAATGAAATAATGTAAATGCTGGTCTTCTTTACCTCCTCAGGCATGCTACCAAAAAGATATTAAATATCTAATAATGTTACAATGACACTCCATAATTTACAAACGTACAGTACATACTTGAATACGTATGTGTATATGCATGTACTTGTGCATGTATGTATGTATGTATGTAATATTTTTTAATCATTCAGAAAAACAGCACATCGCTCACTTGCCATTCATACATAAGCTGCTGCCCACATCCACAGAATATTCATCAGCAGCATGTCGAACACAATACGCCACTCACCTCTATCTTGAACATTTTGTACTTCTTGGATGTTAAGTCTCTCCCTCTCCAGTCCCTCTTTCATTCACATTTATCCAACACTTTCCAAGCCTTCCTCTATTTCCCACTCATAACGCTTAAGAATTATTCATCTGTTTTACCAGCTTGTCGCCCTCCATTCCCGCCACAGGTGGATAGTGCCATCATTGAACCTTACATGGTGCACTGTAGGCACTCCTAACTGCGCCCATTTTTTAACCTTTTACTCAACTCCATACCATCTTCCTTTACGCATCCTCTCTAACTATAACTTCTTGGTGCAGTTGTGGGGTACTCTCCGAATTTCACCTTTAGATAATTGTACTTCATCCTTATTTTGAGGATCGCTTTATACTGATGTCCGACTATTTCAACCCTCTCTTCCCCTGACTTGAGTGCAGAATGGCTGGAAATGCCCCAGTGCCTGGCTTGACAGGCTAAATTTTTAAAAAAATAATCATAAAACAATACCGCTCATGCCCCATCAGCAAATTCACACATTCATTTTGAGTAATCTATTTACTGCATCTACTCGTCTTCACATTTCTCAGCCTTCCAAGTCTCCCCTACACCAGCCATATGCATACACGATTTATCTCAACAGATTTAACCATCGCTGTCGCATTCCATTTCTACACCCACACTATACTTCCATAGACATTGCTGCCGTTGTGCTTGTTTTTCTCTGGAGCCACTCCGATACCGGGAAGGAGACTTATACTTAAATAAATAAATAAATAAATAAATAAATAAATAAATAAATAAATATATATATATATATATATATATATATATATATATATATATAATTCTTTTGTTCTATGAGTGACTAACAACTTTGCAGAAATTGGTTTCTCAAAGGGAACTTATATCATCACTCTCTCTCTCTCTCTGTAAAAGCTGTGATATCTAACATCACTTTTCCGCGTTTTATGCAAACACGGCATCCAGCATATAAGTAAAGAATTAAGAGAGGTCCAGAAAGTTGAATATCCAGGAAGTTAAGACGGCCAGTTTAACTCCTGAACATCTGGAAATTCCTGATGGCCCAGAGAGAGAGAGAGAGAGAGAGAGAGAGAGAGAGAGAGAGAGAGAGAGAGAGAGAGAGAGAGATGAGGGGCGGGGAAAGAGAGAAACTTGGAAGTTATACTTTGTTTTTGTTTATTTTTTTTTTTCTAAATGACACTGCTATCTGTTCCGGAATAATGTTTATCTAATATTTCTGTAAAGAACCGAGAATACTTAAGGTCTCTGATTACTAACCGGTGGGAAACAGGAGAATATATTTACACAATTGTAAATGATATTCTCTGCTACTTGATTGGTTGATAGGTTTCTGCAGACTGGCTTACTACAACACTTGTTATCAACTGGCTCTGCTACCTGATATTTACATAAATTGACCGAAGGAAAGACCAAGAACTTTGTGAATTAATTTATAGATATGATGATTCAAAGGCAACATGTAAAGGACAGAAGTGAATAAAACTGGCAAAATGAGGTTAGTCAACTACTAAGATTTTATGAAACATACTGTATATCAAAGATTGTACAACTGCTACGAGGCGGTACAAATCAAGATTAGTATAGTATGAACTTATCTTTGCATATCAAAGCAAAATCCACTTTGTGCTTCATATTCACACTCAAAAAGGTTAAATGATCGGACATTGAAGGAATCTGTACCAGTAATTATAAAGAGAATATAAGGACAACCTGAAATACTTGGTAATGCAAATAGTATTATTTTTTTTAATATCGAAGAAGCTGAGAAGAATCAATTAGTGTTTTTCTAATTCTGGAATTTCAAGGAAATGATTTCGGATGATTTTGAAATCTTTTTGCCTCCTTATTTTTCCTTTAACAGTTACCAGACTATTTGTTCCGAGATGCCTTCCTCTGACATATGAAGCGTTTCAGAACAAAATCCCTCTCTCTGTCTTTCACATACACAGACACACACAATAGGTTCGAAAAAATGTCTATTAATTAATATTGGGATATATAGAAAATGTCCCGATCCGTTTGATCCTTCAAAGTCATCAAAGAGTACGCACGTTTTATTTCCATCAAACGATGTCATGTAATTAAGGCTTTATGGTCGAAAACAGTTATCTGGTAGGAATGAAAAATATTATTGAAGGTAAAAGAGACAGAGAAATTAGTTTCCTTGTTGGTTCAAAATTTTATATATTTTTTTTTATCGGTAGATCATATAAATTTGCCCTCTACGTGACCTCAACCATTGCATAACTGCAAAAGTTCGGGTCCATATTTGGCTTATAAACGAGTTAACTGGCTAAGAACTGTCCCATCACACTTCCAGTGGCCGCTACTGAAGATTAGTTAGCCGAATGCAAGGCACTTCAAAGTCTTTCACTTACGTTCAAGGTAATTTACCTCATTTGTGAGAGAAACCAGAATGGCTGTCACTTTTAGTGCCAGCTTCATGCACTGTACATGTAAGTGGGTGATTGCCTTTTCAGTACTGAAGTATATATATTATACACACACACACACACATACAAACACACACACACACACACACATATATATATATACATATATATATATATATATATATATATATATATATATATATATATATATATATGTATATATATATATATATAAAGATAAAATCCACGAAGGAAACGGAAACACTGGAGTGCTGCGAGGCCTTTCGACACTAGTCCTTTACTTAGCAGACTAGTGTCGAAAGGCCTCGCAGCACTCCAGTGTTTCCGTTTCCTTCGTGGATTTTATCTTTATTTATATATTCATCACGTTCCATATTTTCGTGATTCAGTTATACATATATATATATATATATATATATATATATATATATATATATATATATATATATATATATATTGTATGTATATATATATATATATATATATATATATATATTGTATGTATATATATATATATATATATATATATATATATATATATATATATATATATATATATCTAAGGACAGGGTGACAAGGAGATAGTCGGTCATCTGTAGGTGGTATTTATTTGCCGACGCGTTTCGTAACACTTTGTTACATCATCAAGGCTAAAAAAGAAAATTTACAAATTAAAATACATGGAATAAAACTAACGACTTCAAGAGAGTCTCAACATGCTATATAAATATACATTAAAACAAGACAGTTCATAAAAAGCACCTGCTAGACTAAAAGGTTGAAGACTGAATGATTAAAAGGGAAAAGGAAAGCAGCAAAGAAAACTGGCTCAAGCCAGATACAACTGAACAGAGGTGGTGTGTGAGTTCAACTTAGGAACTAGCTGTTTTATGAATAACGATTCCAAAATTAGCAGTTCGTGTGGATGACTTGTTTGGCCCAAAACAGAGAAGTCAGAATAATCAATACTTGTATTACATATATTTGAATGATTTCTGATATTAGAAAATTCTGGATTGGACAATCTGCAACCAGTACGGTGACTAACACCTTTATGTGAATCTGCTCTGACCCTCAGCAATCGTTTAGTCGATCCCACGTAAGTCCCCAAATTACATCTGGGGCAAGTATATTTATATACGACTGACGATTGCATTATTGGGCAGATTCTATCCTTAAATTTAAAAAGGGACCCTATTGTAAATGGATTTTTTGGTATTAAAATGACTTGCAACATGTTAAAATGTTTTTCTATTGCAGACTTCAGATTACTTCTATATTTATCGTCTAGGACGTATGGGATAGCTGCATAGAGTTTCTTCCGTGGTACTGTACTTATAACAGCCGAATAGTTTCTTATTTAAGAAATTCTTGCAGTGTTTAAAGAAAACATGAGATGGAAACCAATTATCAGTAAAATATTTGTGCAAGAAAATTATTTCTTTATGATAAGAGTCCCAAGAAGAGGTTAGAGTATAAGCCCGGTGGAGGAGAGTAAAAATTGAATTTAGTTTAAAATAATAAAAACAAGCGCTATAAAAGTTTGAACCCAGACCAGTAAAAGTCTTTTTTCTAAAAACGGAAGTGTTAAAACTGTCATTATGTCGGAACACCAAAACATCCAAGAATGGTAATTGATTATTGTCCTCTCTTTCTAATGTAAACTTAATATTCGGATGTACTTCGTTAATGTACGAGAGGAACTGATCAGCATGAAAAGCTGATTTGAAAAGAACGAAGGTGTCATCGACAAACCGTTTATATACAAGAGGATAAAAGCTAAGGGGGCAATTTTCCAACATGCGCTCCTCCAGGGAGCACATGAAAATGTTGGAAAACGTGGGGCCTAGAGGTGATCCCATTGCCATCCCATCTATCTGTTTGTACAAACAACCATTAAAAATAAAAGCAGTGTCCAGCACTGCTAACTCCAACAATTTCTTAAAAAGACAACGATCATAATTAAAATAAGTGTCATTGGGTTCGATAAAAATTTTATCCAAAATAACTTCAATTGTTTCCTTCACTGGGACATTTGTAAATAATGACTCAACATCATAACTAGTCATATATAAATCAGAGTCTTGGCATAAAATATATGATTTGAACTCCTCGGAGTTTTTTAAAGTGTGCTGGTTAGAAGTCAATTGTTCTAATAGTGGTACTAAATATTTGGCTAATTTATAGTTAGGAGCGTGGATTGATGACAATATTGGTCTCATTGGAATTCCGTCTTTGTGTATTTTAGGCAGACCATATAAAATTCCAAACGACGTACCTGAGCAATGTAACTCTTCATAAGTATCTTTATTGATGATATTTTTGGTATTAAGTTCTTTTAAAAACCTGTTGATTTTATCTTCAACTTTAAATATATGTTTGCAATCAGGGTTACCGATTTTTTGAAACTTGCTTCCATCACTGAGAATAGACTCCATTTTACTGATATAATCATCTCTATTTAAGATAACAGTACCTCTACCCTTATCAGGTTTAGTAATTACCAAATTTTCGTTTTTTGCCAAGTTCTTCAGAATATTCAAGTCCGTTCTCTTAAAAAAAGGTGTCCAACTGGTAGTCAGTTTTCTAAAAGCTTGTTGAGAAATATCCGATAATTGCGTTTGTAATTTGCTGATATCAATATTGAAAGGTTGATTCTTTAACCTATGGAATAGTGATTCTAAAGGTAAAAAAAACCTGGTATAATTAGGTTTGTAACAAGGCATGCAGAAGTCCAATCCTAGAGATAATAAGAATTATTCTCGTTTTGACAATACATAAGAGGACATATTAAAAAGTGAACTCACACTATGGTTAAAATGAGGAAGGAGAACACCAAGGCTTTGCAATTTTATACTATGACAACGTTGAATGCTACTGATATGGTTAGAAATGTTTTTGTTAAAAAGAATTTGAAAAATAATAAAATCGATAAAAGACAAGGTGCTGCGAACATGTTGATACAAATTTTGTACAATTGACAAATGTTTAGTTACATAAAAGTTTTTTGTATTAATTTCCATGTTCAATAATTTGTTAGTGGCATCAGCATAGAATTCAGTACGGTACAAAGAGGCACGATACAATTTAAATTTGATAAAATTTGGAACAATTTTGTTGAGCTGACAATAATGTAAAAAATCCAGGTCTAATTTGGCTTTCTCGAGTTTCTTTGTAGTCGTCTCCAGGGATCTGCAGTAGGACAGAACATCTGCGCCATAGCGTCTCCGATTAACTGATGAAAGTGTGTGAATCCTCTGGAGCGGACCCGAATCAGGAACAGAAGAACGTAGAACCAGTGACTGAACTCCATGTGGGCCGTTTAATGAAGCCAGGACAGAGGTCACGACATAGAAAACAGAAGTAGTTGGCGCAAGCAGGCCACAGCATATCTCAGGACAGGGTGACAAGGAGATAGTCGGTCATCTGTAGGCTTATACTCTAACCTCTTCTTGGGACTCTTATCATAAAGAAATAATTTTCTTGCACAAATATTTTACTGATAATTGGTTTCCATCTCATGTTTTCTTTAAACACTGCAAGAATTTCTTAAATAAGAAACTATTCGGCTGTTATAAGTACAGTACCACGGAAGAAACTCTATGCAGCTATCCCATACGTCCTAGACGATAAATATAGAAGTAATCTGAAGTCTGCAATAGAAAAACATTTTAACATGTTGCAAGTCATTTTAATACCAAAAAATCCACTTACAATAGGGTCCCTTTTTAAATTTAAGGATAGAATCTGCCCAATAATGCAATCGTCAGTCGTATATAAATATACTTGCCCCAGATGTAATTTGGGGACTTACGTGGGATCGACTAAACGATTGCTGAGGGTCAGAGCAGATTCACATAAAGGTGTTAGTCACCGTACTGGTTGCAGATTGTCCAATCCAGAATTTTCTAATATCAGAAATCATTCAAATATATGTAATACAAGTATTGATTATTCTGACTTCTCTGTTTTGGGCCAAACAAGTCATCCACACGAACTGCTAATTTTGGAATCGTTATTCATAAAACAGCTAGTTCCTAAGTTGAACTCACACACCACCTCTGTTCAGTTGTATCTGGCTTGAGCCAGTTTTCTTTGCTGCTTTCCTTTTCCCTTTTAATCATTCAGTCTTCAACCTTTTAGTCTAGCAGGTGCTTTTTATGAACTGTCTTGTTTTAATGTATATTTATATAGCATGTTGAGACTCTCTTGAAGTCGTTAGTTTTATTCCATGTATTTTAATTTGTAAATTTTCTTTTTTAGCCTTGATGATGTAACAAAGTGTTACGAAACGCGTCGGCAAATAAATACCACCTACAGATGACCGACTATCTCCTTGTCACCCTGTCCTGAGATATGCTGTGGCCTGCTTGCGCCAACTACTTCTGTTTTATATATATATATATATATATATATATATATATATATATATATATATATATATATATATATATATATATATTATATATATATATATATTACTAACAAGACCTCATTCAAACTGGATGGTATCTAATGGAGTATTTATTCAGAAAAAGTTACAAGCTTTCTTGGACAAACAGTCCTCATTATTAAGTATCCGTTTGTCCAAGAAAGCTTGTAACTTTTTCTGAGTAAATACTCCATTAGATACCATTCAGTTTGAATAAGGTCCTGTTAGTAATTCTACTAATGCACAGAACAATTGTGTATGTGATAAAGTTAATATAAATATTCTAACTTGCGACATAGAACAGATATCGCTTTAGTTTTCGAGTCTTCATCCTTATTCAAAATGGACCACCTTTATAGTCAGGATTTGACAGCCAGGACTCAGGACTCAGATAACAGAATGTCCATACGATAAAGACAAAAGACAAAATAAAAAAAATGAATTTTTTTAAAACATGCTTTTATTAAAATGCACTAAAGTGAAAAATAATTTTTTGAGAAACACCAGAATTTTCTTAAAATTAATCATGTTTACAAAAATAAAAGCGTGAGCACCAAACATGGAAGGAAATGCTACAAGAAATAAAAAAATATATATTTCCTTCCATGTTTAGCGCCCACGCTTTTATTTTTGTAGACATGATTAATTGTTAGAAAATACTGATGTCTAAAAATATTATTTTTTACTTTTTAGTGCATTTTAATAAAAGCGTGATTTAATTTTTTTTTACATTTGTTTACTCTATACTTTTTAGTCTTGACAGAAATTGTAACCGATTTATGATTGTAGCTAACGAAATTGATATCCCGTCGAGCCAAAGAAGGTATGAAAAATCCGAAGATTTTCACACAAATCCTGAGATACTGGGAGAGGTCACTGTAAGGTCACTAGAGGTCACTGCTGACCTACTGACCATGTAAGGTTGTACTGTCACTGGGACTAAGCAACCATGCAAAATTTCAAGTCTATCCGGATGAAGGGAGCAGGTCGAAAATTGAGTTAAAAGTTTTGACTCAAACAGACGCTGAAGTCAAGTTAAATAGAAGCATGTAAAAAGAGAATCGAGAGATAATAAAAACAAGAGGGAAAATAGTAAATTTTTTTTTATTATCAATTCGATATGAAGAATGCTTATCGAATCAAATAAATATTCTTAGTCATCATTAGTAGGAAACTGGATCGTTAAGCCACTTTAATGAATGCTCCTCAAAAACCTTATAGCTAACGTATTTTATGCATGTATTGAGACAACCATAAAGTTGTGTTTATATACAGGGTGTTTCAAAATTAGAGCCCCATCCCCCCTCTACAGCATAAACTAAAATTGATATGGACAAAAACAAAAGTAATTCAGAACAGGTATTTATTTAAGTTTCTCTCTGAGTATTTAATATTTTGTGTGGCCTCCATCTGCCTGTACCACAGCCTGCATTCTTGAGGGGTATGATTTCAGCAAATCGCAAAAAAGCTGAGACTCAAACTCCATTTCCCTGAGCACTTCATTCACCTCTCTTCGCACGTCGTCGAGGCTTGGTAGACCATCATAATTCACTGTGTGCGCTTCAACACGATCCTTTAAGATACTACCAATGTTTTCACACACATTAAGGTCAGGAGAGCTACCTGGAAATTCACTTGATGAGAAGAAATTGATACCACTGTTTCAGAGCAGCTCCTGTGTTCTGAACAGCCTTGAAACATGGTGCCTTATCATGCAAAAATGTGACTTCTTCAGCAGATAACACATTTTCAGGATCTTTGAGGAAAGGAAATACTTCACCAGTAAGCACAGTTTCTCTAAAGTATTCGCCATTCCATGACTGTCCTTTTCCTTTGCTGATCCACATAAACTGTTTGGCTGTGAAACAGAGAAAAATTCCCAAACATTCTGGAAATTTCACAACTTGGCGATAGTGCACGTCATCGCTGATATCATCCAATGTTGCAGCCCAAATGATGTCATTTTTATGATTTGGCTTCCTGACTGTGTAAATGAAGAATTCATCTGATGCAGCAACATGGAGAAAGTCAGCTTCATCCCAATCTTCAAGAAATGAAACACAAAACCATGCATGGTCTTCTCTCTGTTGCTGAGTGATGTTGGGCTTGCTGATAACATGAAATGGCTTGATACCAGATTTTTTCAACTCATGATATACAGCACTATAACTTCTCTTTTTTCCCCTTTTTGTTTCTAGTTCAAGCACCAATTTACATAGACTTTCTTGGTCTACCCACTGCCTCAGCTATGATTTCTTTTGACTCCTGAGAAAGGACTTCAGGCCTTCCAAGATTCTCATTCTTTTCGCGATGACAGTCATATGGATTTTTGTTCCAGTTTCTTTTAACAAAGGATTCATCTCTTTTAGTGTATTTGGCTATCCAGTAACGTGAAATGAAGGATGTACCGGCATCCCTGGCCTCTCTGAAGGTTATAGCCCGGATTCGGTCAACCCATCTGATTTCCTCCGAGTCCTTAGCCATGGCTGTATCTAACAGCGTCACTCAGTCTGAAAATACAAATGTAAAATGAAAAATAGCTTAATAGAAACTTAAAATAATGTACTTGGAGATAGGGTATAGCAGAAAACTTCATAACTTTCCATTTGTTCTGTGGAGGAGGGGGGGGCCTCTAATTTCGAAACACGGTAGTATAAACATATTTGGTAACTGAACTGTTACCTTTTAGACTTCATTTCTGCCTGCCCAAAAGAAATTTTTCAAAGAAGGATTTTGACCATAATATTGTTTGTGGATATATTTGATAGGTTTTTAATGGACAAAGATATTTCAAAAGACTTGTTTATTGATTTTTGATATGAATACCGTCCTTTTCAGAGCTTAACACTCTGACGTTATTAATTTTGTTTTTATACAGCATTAACATTAACCATTTTCTTGAAATTTAACTGGAGAGGGGCTTCACTCCTTGTATGTGACAGATAAGAGTCTTGGCTGAATTTCAGGACTTAATGAAAATAATTAGAACGTAATTAACATCAGGCTATACTTCAGAGGTTCTATCCAAAGGCTGTTACCTATCTTAACCTATTCGAAAAGTACTAATCATTAACGACTGGAAATAGACTTTTGCCTGTTCTAGCGATCATCACGTCCAGCGATGCGTAACTAAGAATATATAATTTTTAAAATGGACCATTTGGTTTGGAAATAATAATGAATCGAAAAAATCTGCAGTGTTTTTGACGCCTGAAAGGGGTAGAATATTGCCTTCTAGTTATTAAGAAAACGTTGCCCATAAAGTAAAAAAAGATAAATGACCTATATATATATATATATATATATATATATATATATATATATATATATATACACACATAGTACATATGTGTATATACATGCATGTATGTATGTATATAAATACACACACCCACACACACACACACACACACACATATATATATATATATATATATATATATATATATATATATATATATAATATATATATATATATATATATATATATATGTATATATATATATATATATATATATATATATATATATATATATGTATATATATATATATATATATATATATATATATATATATATTTATATATATATATATATAGTATATACACACATATCTATCTATCTATATATATATATATATATATATATATATATATATATATATATATATATATATATATATATATATATATATACTGTCACGATGCATACCAAGTACCTAGTTATTACACAACAAATCACAGAATTCAAAATTTTACCTCACTTCAGCCACATACCTGAACTCTCATAACAATAGGAATTACAACTGAGTGCTCTAAAGGTAACAGTGATCCCTTAAAAAGCCCATTAATCATATGAAAAATCAAACTAAGTTTATCAAGACTAGTGTGAGGTATCAACAATTAAACAAGAAATATACTAGAGTAAAAGGGCATCACTCCATCAAACAACTTAAAACTGTTTCCCTGGTCTTAATTCACTTTAGCAAAACTAAAGGAACAAAACATGTTTATCACTTTGTCTTATGCACACTATTAATCCTATTCACTGGTGGTCAATCAATGAAAGACTGTTTTTAAAAAAAAATTTTAATGAAAAATTTATTGTTAAATTCAAAATTTATAATTAGAATTCACAATCTGAAAAATTTACTATTACTTGGAAACAATACAAAATTTCACTAATTCATGAGTTGAATTATTAAACAAAAGCAAATCACAAAAACTTTATCACAAAATTAAATTAATCAAGTAAAATTTAAACTGTCAAGAATAATTCAAGATTTGAAAAGAAAACCTTAATAAATGAAAATTAAATCAAGTATGCAATGTTAAATTATCAAGAAACATTTAAAAAGCTAAGTAAATAAATGTTAAATAAACAACATAAATGTAAAAAATAAAGAGATTGCAGACACAAGAACACACAAAAATACACAAAAGATTTACCAATTAAATAATTTCCCTTGGGCAAAAATTCCCTAATATACTTTATTATACCATGGTAATAATACGTAATATTCACTTTACCTTACACAAGCTTGTCGAAAGCTTTGTAACTTCTCTTGCAGTTGCTTTAAATTCACAAAACACACTTTTTTGTCCGGCGCCATTACAAATTTTTACACTTTTCCTACACTCAGATCTCAAAAGCTATATTTAATACCAGTGACCACAAATATAATACGTTAAAATTACTCTCTTTTGAAGAGAGAGAGAGAGAGAGAGAGAGAGAGAGAGAGAGAGAGAGAGAGAGAGAGAGAGAGAGAGAGAGAGAGAGAACCACCACTAAAGGTCTCTCTAATCAGAATGAGTAAATCTGAGGATTCCAGAATGAAAACCAATAAGATGATGTCATTAAAGCATTTTAGGAATGAGATACAAAGGAAATTCTAGAAGAATGAAGGTGACATCACTTCCAGTGAAACGTTTTGAACGCAAACAGGACAATACATGATCAGAGTAATACAATCTTAAACACGATGCAACTGCCATGTGTTCTTACTATCAAAAGGGCAGACGTGACCAGAGCCATGTATGTAACATTTCGAAATCACTTGTCTTCTTCTCGTATGGGACAAAGCTTTTACAGAAATCTAACATGATCAAACAGATTTCTACTGGATAATTATGACTGGCATATTTTTAAAACCAAATGAAAAACCCGAGTTGGTTTTCAAAACAGAGCAGCGATTGTTATCTTGACCTGTTAGCGCTTTATCTTTTTCGATGACAGCTGAAGTGAAACAAACCCTTCGCTAGGACATGCGTGTTCCTCACATACTACGTTACTATTAAAAATGTATTATTAATTCTAAATTACACTGTTAAGTTATCTAAATCACTAACTCTTTTGAGATCTGACACTACACTCCATACAATATTTCAACAATCATTATCATTACACATAATACATGATAAATAGAGGAGTAAATATATCAAAACTATGGGATGATATACATATTACAAGGCAACAACATGAAAATATATATACTAAAAGAAAAAGAAAACAATTTCCTTATACTCGTCCTGCTTCTTAGTGGGTGTCGAAGAAAGTTTCAAGATTTATTATTATTGTGGCTGTGAAGGGAATAAGCGAGGGAACTTTGTAGCTTTTATCCTTCAGAACTAGAAGGCCTGTCCTTAGAGTGGTAAAATCAATAGGAAGGAAAATTGATAAAAAGTTAGTTTCCCACTGGTTTTAGCTATCTCAGCATCATATATATATATATATATATATATATATATATATATATATATATATATATATATATATATATATATATATATATATTGTCATAAACGGGGTTCCTTGTCTAATAAATAGTGTACGTTTTATAGTATGGACTGCCAGATGGGCCAAGGGGGGGGGTTAGGGGGGTTACCAATTATGAACAAAAGGAATGTAAATGGAACTTACCTTGAGATTTTCATTAATTAGCCCAGGGCACATAGGTCGCCAATTTGGAATTAGAACTCTCTTTACATTTAAGGGTTTATTTACAGAAAACAGGGCAATTATGATAGACCAAAATGCATCAATTCACAGACATGCAAGGCAAATATGATGGGCCACAAATGCAACAATTCACACTGAATGTATGCCCAAAATGCAGCAAGTTACAGACAAACAATAAAATGAAAGGGGTAAATCCCAGGATAATGGCAATTAATTTCTGCAAGTTGATTTCTGTGTTGGCAACGGATTCTTGTGATCAGGCTGCGACCAGGAATGGCTGGGAAATGTGGATGGCAGTCAGAAAGGAATATCTTGGCACAGATTTGCGAACTGGGCAGGCTATACAGTCTCCTTAAACGAATATTTGAGCTCTTAATATAGCATCGGTGTGCCCTTCGAGTCGAGTAAGCGGGCCAGTCCCCGGAGAACAGGGAAGGAAGACGTCTGTTTGGGCACATGGCCAGGAAATCTCTGCCTTCCTGTTTCAAAACGACGTGGGCTGTGGTGTTTTTGCGTACGTCCCTGTGTTTCTGTAAGAAAGTTTGCAGCCAGTAATGGAATCAAGGGAAAAATGGTCTTACAGACTATGAAATTATAGCTTAAGATCCTAGCTTCCCCTTTGCGTGGCTTGTGTCCCCTAATACCTATAACCTCTCTGAGCTGAACTTGAAAACACTACCCCAGGGGGGGGGGGAGATCTAGGTGTGTTCTTGTAGCAGGGGGCATTGAAGGAGGGGGATCTATTGTGTAGCAGGCCCAGGCATTTCCTGAATGTGAGAATGGAATGCATCCTGGGTTCAAATTAAGTAGGAAAACCTCTTTGTTCCGCCATATCAGCTTGACTATCAGTTAACTGAGATGCTATATTTTATTAGAAATTAACTAAATTGTGGTTGGCTAGGAGGGGAGAATATAAATTCTTGACAATATATATATATATATATATATATATATATATATATATATATATATATATATATATATATATATATGAGTGTGATAGAAAAGACCAGTGAGAAACATTTTCTTATCAATTTTTCCACTGATTTTACAGCTTTAAGGAAAGGCCTTCAAGGTCTGAAGGATAAAGTCAGAAAGTTCCCTCGCCTATTTCCTTCAAAACAACTATAAAAATATATCTTGAAAATTTTCCTCGCTATCCACTAAGAAGCAGGACGGGTTTAAGTATACTGATTCGTTTTATCTCTCAACGAATAAAAGGAATTAAAAAAGTAAATATTTTATTGAGGTACTAATTGTTTCTGGTTTGATTAAGCTTGCCAATACTCCCTGAAAATTATAAAAAAATGATAAAGTACATAAATGCGAATTAGTGTTCTGCCAACCTTAAAATATAGCGCACATGAAAATGACGTTTTGTTCTGCTCAGGTCTGTGGGGGAATTAGGACTGGAATTAAATATAAAAGCTTAAGTTTATTTGCTGCTTTAGTAATGAGGGAGCTAAAATGACTTTCCGGTGCCTGAAATACGATTTGAAATCAGATCACTGAATATGAAGGGTAAAACTGACTTCATACTATATTGTTTGCTACACAGGGCAGCATTTTATAGCCTTATATTTTGCAAGCTACTATTATACTTTTGTTGAAGTGACAAAAATATAAGTAGTTAGTTATAAAGAGAGATACCTATATTCTTTTCCTCATGTCTGTGACAAAATTTTATGATGGATGTTCGGAATATTTTCAACCTAATGTTTGCTTTCCAAAAAACTATATTATTATCCTTTTATCTGGATGTTCACAGTGTACGTCGTTCACGAATTCGTAATGTTTTTGCAGGACGTATATGTCCACGTCGTTCACAGTAACCTGTTGGTTAATGCAATAAAATCGTAAAATACATTACAAAAATCTCTGTTGATGTTGCCCTACAAAAATCATTTTTCTAATTGATTTCATGACGGTTTTTGGTGAACCTTATCCTTTTGTAAGGACTTGTTGGCAGGCTATAGGTCCGTAAGAAGCCCTGGGTCGTTACGTTGTTCAATTTTATACTTATATATATATATATATATATATATATATATATATATATATATATATATATATATATATATATATATATATATTATATATATATATATATATATATATATATATATATATATATTATACATATATATGTATATATACATTAATGAATCTATGCAACGGTATCATTAAGTTTACCGCATTTGTTTGCTTAACACTTATGTAAATTTAAAATAAAAAAAGCACGAATATCTAGAATGCATCGAACTCTAAATTTATAATCTTTTTCTGTTAGTGTTGAAGCGATGTATATATATATATATATATATATATATATATATATATATATATATATATATATATATATATATATATATATATATATATATATATATATATATATATATAATGTATATTTTAGCTGGCACTAGTATACCTCAATAATATTTATTACTCCATGCAACACATGCAACACAAAACTCTTGTATTCAGACACCCTGCGTCGTAAATGTAAACAAACCTCCTCCATATTGTCAAAATTGGGACAATACTACCAAATAAATGTTAAGTAAAACAAAACCTCTAAATCTGTCTGTTACCTAAAATCTGATATGGTTCCCATGCTAGTCTTCTTACTTCAGGATATGAAGTTAAAAATGTGTGTGAACTAACCAAAAATAACCTCTATGGCTCCTGGTAATAAGAGATCCTCCTGTCTGTCTGTGTGTCTGTTGTCTCTCGCGGCCTAACTTAAGCAGCTTATTTCAGCCTCTGTAGTTCCGCTCTTGCAAGATATACGTCCCAATTCCCCACCAATTCCCGCTTTTCCCAGACTTGGGTAGTGCCCTCGTAACTTCGTTTCTTTTTTCGCTGTATTTATTTTCCCACTCCATTTATAAGCGCACGCAGCCACCACTTTTGTTGTGGGGAATTACTATTTCCGCCTTCGTCAATCTTTGGTAAATAGGGTTAAATGTCTAGTTATGCTAGATTTATAAGAGTCGATGACAAAACCAAATCCAAACACTATGTAATAAAAGAATGCATTAAACACCGAGAAAAAATACGTAGGGGATTTATGAATTATTATTTGTTTGAATGAAAAAAAAAATCCTACTTCATTCTCTTCATCTCACCCCACTTCTCTCTCCCTCTCTCTCTCTCTATGAGAAACTTATAACCGTACAGAAATTGTCTCTCAAAGTGAGCTAATATAAGCTCTCTCTCTCTCTCTCTCTCTCTCTCTCTCTCTCTCTCTCTCTGAGAGATTTATAACAGTACAGAAATTGTCTATCAAAGGGAGCTAATATAATCAATCTCTCTCTCTATCTCTCAAGCATATATGAACAGCCTCACGAGAAGTAATGGTAAAACTTTGTCTATGAGATATCGCTGTTAGATGTAAAGCTTGATTGAATCATGCCCAAATTTTCATTCATCTAATATGCCTTATGATATCAATTGCTCGAAAAGCTCCCCGGAAGGGCCATTTGCCTTTCCCGGAAGGGCCATTTAACACTCATTCATCGCATAAAGAAAGAGACTCTTGATAAGCAAAAATTCCAAAATAAATTAGGTATCCATTTCCTCTCAAAGGACAGGTTCAAACCGCTAATTCGACTTCTTCCTCTTATGTTGCTGGTAATGTCTTTTTTATGTATATCTATAAAGCATAAACAAAAATAACGAACAAATAGCATTAATAATTAACATATCCTAAACAGAGATTTGGAATTGGTGCTGATATACAAGCAAAGAAATCCTCTACTTGTCTTGCGCATGCTCATTACTAAGGAAATGTAATTAATTACGGCAGAGAGTTTGTGGGAAGGATAGTTAGAAGAGTTCTTGAAACTTAAAAAAAAAAAAAAACTAACTTTGCTTTCACGACAAAATTGCCACAAGTTGGATCATACCACAGTCTAGCTACCTCTCACGAATAAAGATCTTGCCCAGATTAACCGACTATCTGAAACTGACACAAAGCAAAACTGTAGCTTTCTGTATCCAGTGAATGGGCCTAGCGAAAAGATGAATTAAACAAATGCCACAAAAGAAAGGAAAAATCATTGTACTCCTATTAGTGAAACTCTAATATGAAATCTACAGACACACACACACATATATATATATATATATATATATATATATATATATATATATATATATATATATATATATATATACTGTTCACACACACACACACACACACACACACCCACACACACACACACACACACACACACACACACACACACACACACACACATATATATATATATATATATATATATATATATATATATATATATATATACTGTATATACATACTTGTGGGCCCGGATATGCAGATGTGTAAGCTCCATTAAAATCATATTCCACATGTGGCGACCCCAAGCACTAGATTATATGCTTGTTGACCAGGCCGTAACTAAGGTTAAAAACAAAATACAGTAACTACGCCTTCACGAAAACCTTGCTTAGAATACACACACACACATATATAATATATGTATATAGAATATAATATAAATATATATATATATATATATATATATATATATATATATATATATATATATATATATATATATATATATATATATATATATATATCGTCACCCTATGAGAATTCAGAGTGAGAGAAAGAGCTTGAACAGCGACATAATCCAATTCCAAAGTTCTTAATGGTTGGTGAGATGAGACAAGATATTGAAGGACGGCTTGCGCTAATGTTCCCCAGAAGAACCCGAATGGAACGTGAGATTTCCTCCTGATAACTTTAGATAACACTAACTTCCGCGAAGTTCTACACCGAGTCACTAACTTCTTCCAACTCCAACGGCGAAGGGGAGGTTGCCGAGAAAGTGATGCGCGTAATAATCCTTTAAAAAGTTCAAAGGAATTTTTCCGTATGTTAGTTTCCTTCTGTTATCAGTAGAAACGGCGGCATTAAGCGTTCATAATGCTGGATTTCGTCTTGTTGTTCAGCTTTAAGGTGTTTTACGGCTGCTTATATATCGTCATCTTCCTATGTACTTACTATTATTACAGACTATATTTTGAATCTTATAGAACTGCGAGGTGCGTGTGACCGAGTCGTATATTTTGGTAAATACTCTTACCACAAATAAAAAGTCCAGTGCATGAAAGACTCATGCCTGAAGATGTCATAAAAACGGGAAAGAAGAAACTCGCAAAATCTCACCAACTAAAAGTTATCTGAGAGAGCGTCAAGGAGTTTTCGTCGTTGAACCAGACTAACTCTCTTCATACGGTTACTTGACGAAAACTTGAAAAAAATTTTTTTTTTTTTTTTATTATCTTGTTTCACATATCTGTTTATCAATTTATCTCGTTATCTATCTTTCTGATTTTGGGGACAAAAAGAAATAGCTGCTCACTTCGCCTCTCAGAATATTTTAATGAATAAGAACCTGTTCTCTCATTTTTATTTAATATATGAGGAACATCCGTCATATACCAAGCTTTCTTATAATTTCTCGCAAATCATTTGTGCGTGCACGCGTTCCTACGAAACAGGCAGAGTCAATGATAAGCTCCTTTTCACAGTTATCAAGGGATATATATTATAAATCTGACAACTTTCCTTCTGACATAATTTTGTCCTACAGTTAATAATTTCTTTTAATGTCTCAACACCGCCCTGTGGCTTCGAGCTATGTCGGTCACTGTTGCTTGAAGCGTCTTGTACATATGACTTTGAAAAATATTACATTACTGTCCAGTTTTTGTGTAAATTCTGGTTGGTAGATGGGTTAGGTTAAACCGGCATTAAGCCAGTACCGTCTATTGGCAAATGGCGCCCCTTGAGTGTGGAATGTTGAAAAGGAGCAAGAAGCCTAGTGTGGACCATCGACCTCTGACAACCCAACAGAGACGAGCTGAATTTAACTTGAAAAGAAATTGATGAGAACAAACTTCAACGAAGTTCTGAAAGCAAATGTAGTATCAGCGTTTTTAGACGTGTTAAGGAGAATACTGTCTATAACGATATATTTATCATTGGCAAGTGAAACTAAAGAAGAATTTGGTAAGTCTTCGAGAGGCTGCATGACAATGTTGTAGTTTCCTTCAATGTCTTCCATCATGAAAATAGCTAATGAAATATATTCTACTAAGTTTATCCTTGTAAGAAAAATAAAGACATGGCTTGTAAAATGCATGTGAAATTTTAAGCAGCTAACCGTACTAGATAATTATTCCCCCAAGGACACCAGTTTAAAGCAACTGATAAGCAAGATTGTGATTCCGTGCTTGGACACCATATATTCTCCTGTTGCGACGCAGTAAGTGCCTCAGCGAACACGCAGCGCAGAAACGTGCGATGACTAATGATAATTTCCAAAATGGCTTCCCAAAGCTTGCAAACGAATGAAGTTCGCTAATGTCCTCATGCTCTTGAGAAATGACGTGTCGACATTTGTTGTTCAGTCTTATCTATGTGATGTTAACGACAAGAGAAATGAGCTTTTCAGGTAAAAAAAAAAAAAAAAAAAAATGGATATCTAGTTTCTAGCAAATTGCTGCCTCCTTAAAACGGTAATCATGCAAAGGGTGTTAAAGCTGTCAGTCTGTTATTTCCATTACATTTCATGTAATACCCATCTCATTAGAGAGTAACGGTTAGGCCAAAAATGAAAATGTGCTGGTCATAAATTGGATGACAGGAACGCCACACTACTGTAGATGGTGCTAGAACCCTCTTAGCACCATCTAGTGTGACGTTCCTGTCATCCAGTTTATGATACTGGTCATCATAAGCTGGATGACATTATCGTCACACTGGATGGTGCTAGAATCCTCTTAGCACCATCTAGTGTGACGGTCCTGTCATCCAGTTGATGATGCTGGTCATCATAAACTGGATGACAGGAACGTCACACTAGATAGCACTAGAATCCTCTCAGCACCATCTAGTGTGATGTTCCTGTCATCCAGTTTATGATGCTGGTCATAAACTGGTTGACAGGAACGTCACACTAGATGGTGCCTGAATCCTCTTATGGAAATGCAAGAAGGCATATAATCTGCCCTCGCATCAGTGTATGAGAAATGAACTAATTTGTAGGCAGGCATATAGGCAGAACTTTCAAAATATGAAGGCTGAGGAAGAATTTGATCTGTTCAAGACGAATATAATGGCTTAGACAGTGGCACTGATACTTTTTATGGCGAAAAACAGTTATGCACATGCATCCGGCCTGCTTACCATTCAGTTTAATGAGAGGATCATAAGATGATTGTTCCTAACACATGTTGGGAAACGGGATGCAAATTGCGTCATGATTAATAAAACAATGTGAATTTTCCAACTGAATTCTCTTCATTTAATGACTTCCATGCTATTAGTAATTCAGATGCAAATGATTGGTTTTCCTACAATATGAATACTTGGAACATTTAAATAGTATTATCAAAGGATTATTCCAACGTCGAAGCGTTTGGCGTAACTTAACAATACATTCAAATGAAAAATGCTACAACTGATTTTGCACATACTTCATGAGCACGGAAATTCGTGAAAATGTAAGTTTGCTCCTTAAATCGATTCCCTGTAAGTCATCAGATAATCGGTAAAATGTCTATGATTCATGCAATATTGTCTTATAATACTCCACCGTACTAGACAGATAGCCAAACGGTCCCAGGGCCAAGACATCAGATCAGATTTTGACAAATCATACCAGTAATAGTATTTAGATTTACTTGAATCTATATCAAACTATAGTTTTAAGCACAGGTGTGCATATCAAAATAAAGATAAAATGTTTTCTACATTGAAAAATGAAGAGTTTTTCCTGTCATACACACTCTGGCTTCAGTGATGCTTCTCTTATGCATATCAGGCAGTTTTGAGTTACAGACACATACAACTATCAGTAAATGATAATAGTGCCATCGGATGGTATCGATTAATCTAAAAACAAGCTGGCGGGTTCATAATCCTTTGGACAAAACGCTCTGACAAAACTTTTCTTTATAAATAGTTAAAATAGTTAAGTCTTACTTTATATTCTTAGTCGACACGAATGCTTCTAACCTTTGCTTATAGTTCTTCTACACAACATTTGTTTTCATTCTACAATCACAGTCACCTTCTATGAGGATTTCTATTTACAGAGTTAGTGTTCCTGTTCCTCAGTGTTTCTGTTTTCATAATATGTACTTTTTTTTACACAATTATATATTTTCTTTATAATTAATCTCAGAATTATCGTTTACGTATGCTGCTTGAATGCACATATTCTCTGTGTTTATCGGCATTTTAATTGATTCAAAGATCCATTTTTAGCATAATATTTTTTTTAGTAATGTTCATATAATTTGCTTTGGTATATTGCATAAATAAATAAGTGTATTTTGGGTTTGTCATTTATCGTATTTATTTTAGTTTTGCCTTTTCGACATAATATTCTATTTAAAAAAAAATTCATTGAATTTACTCTCACTTAGATTACATGAACTGAGTGTTTGGCCAAGTTTCTCCACCTCGTCATGGTACTGTTTACATGAAGGAGAGAATTCAGTATGTGATAGTAAGCTCCCCTTTGATGGCTGCATAGAGAGGCGTCTTTGGTGATTTACATGAATAGAACTTTGAAGTAGAATATATCACAGCTGAGGCTCTATATGAGGATTGATAGCTTCAGATAGAGTATCTGCCTGTGTGTCTGTATGTCTGTCTCTTTTTCGCCCTTATACTCAAGCGAACCAAAAGAAGAAAGTTGATAGGAATGGCTGAGTGACGTAGAGGCGTTTCTACAGAAGTTTAGCAATTCGACTGATCTTCTTTGTAAACTAAACAAAATGAGAAGACTTGCGTAAAAATATACATTACGTTAAGTTCTATTTATCAAATCTTGCTTAAAATTAGAATAATTGTGATTCATAGCATACAAGCGAGGATTTGTTATTCTTAATTAAATCCAATTGTCCTGAATCATGAAATCATACACAACTGAGCAGAAAACAGCTGTGACAAAAGTCAAAAGATAATTTGGAATAACAATAACGAAATAAAATATTAAACTATAAGTAATTTGGATGATGACGTTTCCTCATTTCTTAATGGGTATATCCAAATAAAGCTAGTGGAATGTTTTTATTCCCATATATTTTTTGATACTTCGAATTATAGGACGTTTGTAGATAATGCACAGTGGTCGTAGTACAATCTGTACGTTAGCTTTCCGAAGGGTCTGATTTCTAATTTCATAAAAAATGGCACTTTGTTGTCTATACCCTGGGTACTCTTATGTATTTCTTCTCGTCATAAGTAGACGTTAAGAGTATGAAAGAGCATGATAATGATAAAACTCATTGTCATTTTATAGCATAAATAGTTAACTGAGGTAATTACTTGCCTATGTTTTATATAATAACAACGCATATGACGCCGTGAAAGAACGGTGAGAATTGAAATATTCTAGTCACTGATTTAAAGAGTTACATGATTTAATTCAAAATGTGCGCTGTACTATCATTCCATAGTATTTTAATACCCACTTCCCATATAACAAAAAGGTTGGAATATGTAAATAATTCAATTTTTTTTTCCATCGCTTTAAACATATCTTCTTTAAACTTAACTTTTAGTAATATCAGAGGGAGCGCCGTCCATCATCGTTATTGCTTTTAATAATCCATGATCTGGTGAAGGCTGAACGATATTAAGTCCCGCGACTGATTTAAATTTATGAAGCTATCACGCCGTTATTGAATTTATTCATCGTTAATAAAATTTGGTAACAGAGCTTCGGGTTTCCACTATGTTACCGCTAACATTTAAATATGGATAAACCTATCTCAAATATTCGCTTTGAGGCAAACAAGCGACCTTTCAAGCAACGAAATACTTTCTGCCAGTTACTGAGATTAACTGAGCTTGCAGCTTTCAGTGGTTCCCGTTCTGATTCTTTGTATCATAAACGTTATGTTTATATATCTACTGAGAATACTGTTTTTCTTCATTAACTATGTACCTCTAAAACACTGAATTCTATTGACTAAACACATCCCACTTAATTTTTTCGGTATTTCTGTATCTAATTACTAAATAATGGCAAAAGTTGTTCATAGACTGGTGGTGCATATATAATTTTTTTACGTTGTTTTGTTGTCAATGAATTTGAATTCTCTTTCTTTGAGTGTAATATACGAATTTTAATACTCAACTTTTTTGTTTGTTTGAACACTGATGTATACACCTCGTATTCTCAGTTATCTCGGGAACATCGATGAGGTTCTGAAACGCGGGGGCAACGAATGTCCGAGAGAACTCTGTGAAATCAAAAGGTTGCGGGAAACATTGGATGCATACATATATCTTTCAGTGATTTGAAAGTATTTTAAAAAGAACAAAAATAATAATAATTATTGATTAAGAGTCTTGAGAGATGGATATTTTGAAGCCTTCTTTAGATATAAATATTTCGGTCCCTAAATCTAGTTATTTAACAGCCCTGTCAAAATAATTAGAATTTTCAATATCTGCTGATAGTACTACAAGTTACGACCTTAGTTACTGTAATTCCATAAAGCTGTACTGTAAAGTAATTTTCTCTAATCAGACCAAAATAATTTATAAAGGTCTCCTTCGCTGCTTGCGGAGCAAAAGTCAAAATTTATTTGCAAGAAGGGCTTCAAAGTGAAGTCATAAAGTGAGAATATGTAATGCCAGAAAATATGAATGGAATGAGCCTCTGGAGAGAAGGGGCGAAAGGAAATAAATTGCAGCCAGAAATCAAATTGGAAAACAATCAAGACATACTGGAGGAGGGTTCTTTTTCTGACTGATAACGCCTATTATTTTTTTGGGTCGAAAGTTACCAGAAGCTCCATAAATTTATATTTTGTGATTTAAGGTTTATAATGAGGCATGGTATAAAAAGAAGCTGCATAAATAGACTAAATATGAAGAGAGAAAATCCAGCGAATATATGGTTTTACCCCAGCGGGGTAAGAATGACCTCATTGCTCTCCTGGTTTAATGCTATACAATTAATGGGGGTAATTACTCCCCACGTCCAGTTTTCTCTCTTCTTCTCTCTTTCCACCCAAGATACAACCTACAACAGTCGCTTAACAACTATGAAATTAAACGACAGCTTAAGTCAACAGACGTCCAGTCGTAAGTTGGACACGCTACCACCCGATATACAAGATGGGAGGGAGGGGGAGAAATTTATGCAATAGCAACAGAGCACAGCAGTGTTAGGTAGTGTAAACGAAATTTCAACAGTAGCATTGTTATCAGTTATGTATATATATATATATATATATATATATATATATATATATATATATATATATATATATATATATATGTATATATATAATTTGTATGTGCATGTATGTATGTATGTATGTATGTATGTATGTATGTGTACTCCCCATTTTCTCCATACACATTTTCGACTCCTGTTGATATATATATATATATATATATATATATATATATATATATATATATATATATATATATATATATATATATATATATATGTATATATATAATTTGTATGTGCATGTATGTATGTATGTATGTATGTATGTATGTGTACTCCCCATTTTCTCCATACACATTTTCGACTCCTGTTGTGTGTTTATGGGGAAAGGGGTGGGGGTAGCCTAGAAAGATGTTCATACACGCACATACATATACGAGTATATATAATGTGTATATATATATAATATATATATATATATATATATATATATATATATATATATAGATAGATAGATAGATAGATAGATAGATAGATAGATAGATAGATAGATAGATAGATAGATAGATAGATAGATAGATAATTTCTATCAAATTCAATGGCACTATTTGCAGAGACTATCTTTTCATTTAGACCTTGAATCTGCCTATAGTTCTTTTTCTCTAGAGGAACAGTCGCTGGACAATTGTCACATCTCTTTTCTTCCTTCGATACGTAGAGAACTTTTTACTATTCCAAAAATAACGAGCAAGCTGATAAATCACTTGAACATGCCAGTTCAGCACATCCAAACAAGAAGTTCACGATAGATTATGAAAACGAAAATAAACTGACATTTTCAAATAAATTGGTGTCTCGAAATGATCGTGGCTTTCGTACTTCTATTTTTAGACAATAGACGTTTACCGGCTTAGGTACTAATTTTTATAGCAGTTGTCTTTTTAATTCCAAACTGAATTCCTAAAGCACTCTTCCACAGGGCACATACCTTTTATTTATGATAAAGTCTTTTTTAAGCTCGACTGGATCGGCATCTTCCGACAGTCAATAGTAGTACAATACCAAAGAACCCATTAAGCATTGGTTCTCTTTTCAGATACAGAGATAAGCTCAGCTATCAGATGACTTCCAAACATTTCCACACCTCACATTTCGGGCAGGTATACAAATGCACCTGCCAAAAATGTGAGGTGTGGAAATGTTTGGGAGCTTCTCGCGGCAGAATAAATGTGAGAACTGATTGTCATCGGGGAGTTAGTTGTAGCACAGGTGTTAGGTCGACTAATCCTGAATCTTTCAAATGTACCTGAACACACCAAAAAGTGCAAACAGGTAATGAGCATAAACATTATAAAATCCTCTCCATAACCTCCTCACCTCATCAATTAGCAATAACCGAGTCATTGTGCATTAAGAAGCTTGTGCCGACTTAAACAACCTAACTACCTCTTCAACACTGAACCTGTCCTGAGATTGCCCCTGTCTTTGTTTTTGTTTGGTGTCACTGGCCCGGGTTACCCCTCCGAAAGTGGTGATCTGTTTCTTACATTTAAGTTGTTAAATAGTAGTTTTTTAGTCAGTAGATTTCTTAAATCTGAGACTCTTTAACGCTTTTATATATCCTAATTTCGAAACGTCAGCTTTTATAATAAACAAATAAATAGGTCATGACGTCTCCTTCACCTCATTTATATACATACATATATATATATATATATATATATATATATATATATATATATATATATATATATATATAATATCATATCATAATTCATCATTGCTAAAGGTATGTACAACTCTTTAAAATTCCCGGAACGAAAGACTCTAGTTCCGTGATTCTTTTTTTACCTTCGGGATCATTGCGTCTTATTTGTGAAAATGGTATCCCGCGAGATTTCTTCAGAATCCTGTCGAGTTCCTGCTCTTCCTACACCTCTTTATTTTCCTTCGCCTTTTTCTGAATAAACAACTGCTAACGGTCCCCAAAATGACACTCTCAAAGAGTCTCGACATTCTTTCCGTAAACATATTCAAAATTAAAGGTTGGAGGAGACAGGGATGAAAGCTTCTTCGCCAAGGGTGTTTTGTAATGTGTTTTCAAGAGAGAGAGAGAGAGAGAGAGAGAGAGAGAGAGAGAGAGAGAGAGAGAGAGAGAGAGAGAGAGAGAGAGTCTGGCATATGGTATGCATACAGATGCCAGATTATCTGATATCAAGAGATGTACAGACAAGAAAACTTTCTTGTATAAAGACTATCAAAGAATTTCTCGATGACTTAAAATAGATATATTGTTTCCAACTTAAAATAAGATTGCTATAAACTCTACTGCTGTTCCTCCTAGAAAACAAACATTCACATCAACAACATCGTTATGCTACGAGGTGCTGAATTCACAACATACTTGATCAGACATGACATTATTCTTTCTTGACGTCTCATACAACAGTAATGAGTAAAAAATAAACAAACCCTGAATACTTGCGCAAAGAACTTTTGGTAAAAGGTTTCATTTCATGAACTTTGAAAAATCCTACACGAGGATGTTGTTAATTATAAGATCCCCGTGTAGACGTAGTACACTAACATCGTAAGCAACATGGAGGTTGTATATATCAGAAGTTATAAGTGGCAAGGAAATGCTCCGTTTAAAGTGAATCATGAGTAAGTTAAAAACAATTAAAATATGCGCCGAAGTTTCTTCGGCGCAATCGAGTTTTCTGTACAGCCGCTACAGCGTATAATCAAGGCCACCGAAAATAGTTCTATCTTTCGGTGGTCTCGGTATAAGCCTGTGTGAGCCGCGGCCCATGAAACTTTAACCACGGCCCGGTGGTGGCATATCCTATATCGGTGCCAGAAGCATGATTTTGGCTAACTTTAATCTCTAAATAAAATAAAAACTATGAGGCTAGAAGGCTGCAATTTGGTATGTTTGATGATTGGAGGGTAGATGATCAACATACCAATTTGCAGTCCTCTAGGCTCAGTAGGTTTTAAGATCTGAGGGCGGACAGAAAAAGTGCGGACAGAAAAAAGTGCTCACGGACAGACAAAGCCGGCACAATAGTTTCCTTTTACAGAGAGCTGATAAAGCAATACTGCGCTTCTTTATGAAAAGATACGCGAAAAACTACAGCCTCCATCGCCATTCGGGGGAAGAAGAGAGGCTCTGTGGAAGCGATTTCTTTTCCCTCGTCGTCAGAAACTTGTTATAAACCAACTCACCACAATCACCCGAAGCTGCGTCGCTCCATTTGAGACGACAGCAGCGAATACATGTGTTTACCTTGCCTGTTTAATGGGGCGTAGAGGTGCGAGTGATAGCTTGGAAAATTTAGCAAATTTATCACTATTTTCTCCAGGATAAATAAATCTGCGCCACTATGCTACAGTCTTAATCTCAAACACTAAAATACAAGAAGCTGTATAAGCTAAAGAACAACACTCATTTGAATATCTCCATGTATTCCAAATTATTTTCCTGTTCATAGTATGAAATAACAGATACTTCGAGCGATTTTACTACATATGGTCATGTGTGAACAAAAGAGGAAGAAAAAGAAAGAAAAATACGGGCTTCCGAAATAAATATTAAATGAGCCACGGTGGGTTGATGGGCTACACACTACGACAGGGAAGGTATTCGTTCTGCTTGTAGATATTTCTTCATTTTATTGGTAACTTCTCGTTATGCGATAAATTCATAGTAGTGCAGTTTTGTTTCTCCCCTCTCTCTCTCTCTTTCTCTCTCTCTCTCTCTCTCTCTCTCTCTCTCTCTCTCTCTCTCTCTCTCTCTCTCTCGTTTCTTAGTTTGACAGACACCATCCCTGACGCTAAGGGTCAACAAAGAAATATAAAAGGAATATTTAAAATTAATTTTTTTTATTTTTGTCTGATTTCCTTTCATCTTCATTCTACTCGTGATTTCTAAACGATTACCTCTTTGGAATAGGATGTATGCAGCCAGCGTGAATAACTCATATTCCGAATTTCCCAATACTCCTGGGTACACAGACATCCTGGTCGCTCTCAAACAATTGTTGGTCTGGAATTCCAATGAATATGTGTGGACGCAGACATCTAGCCACAGCGAGTACGCTCACTAATTTCATTACAGAATATCGGCTACCAGAAAGATAGAATATAGAACATAACGGTCTCAGAAAGATTTTCCTAGAAATTAAAATTTCAGGCGCAGTTCCCCAGGATTGGTGACTAGGGTCAAGCACTAAGTAGCTTTAAAGAAAAAAAAGAAATTATGAAGATTATGTAATCTGCTGCGTACTTAGTTATTTAACACACACACACACACACACACACACACACACACACACATATATATATATATATATATATATATATATATATATATATATATATATATATATATATATATATGTATATATATGTAATGTAAGAATTTTAATTTTCGGCGTGGTAATGTTGCTTGTAAGTAACGTGTCATTTTTTTAAAAAATCATAAGTATGTATGTATTTATGAACGTACATACGTATGAACGTATGCGGTTATCTATCTATCTATCTATATTTACACAAACACACACACACATATATATATATATATATAATATATATAAATTTTTATATATATACACATATTATAAACATACATATATATATATATATATATATATATATATATATATATATATATATATATATATATATATATATATATATATAAATTAATTGCCGAGGTAAACCCACTCATTAAACTTCCCACACTAACCATCAACCTAAACATTTTCATTTTCGTTTTGATGTGGAATTTAACGGATATGAAAATATCGTTGAACGCTATGAACGTTTCATATAAGATTTTGCAATCAGTTAACAATGGCTAAGCTTTTTCCATAGCTAGTTGCGACAGGGAAGTAAGTTTTATCCTTTAATCTTCATTTTCTCAAACTAATCAAGGTCACTCACTGAATAGGACTTCGTAAGTGTTGAAATATGCTCTATGATGAAGTGAATGATGTAATAATTATTCCCTGGAGGTTTCTGTAGAAAACTACGCAATTTCTCATTATTTTTTAGCTGAGCCGAATTAATCATGACTGAGAATAATGAGAGGTACAAGAATCATATCTAAATTTTACAGGTGATTATTATGTCACGACATTATTCTAGTCGCAGGACACCTGGGTTTTTAGAAGCTCTTGTTACGTGAACAAATACATCCATACATACATGTATATATATATATATATATATATATATATATATATATATATATATATATATGTGTGTGTGTGTGTGTGTGTGTGTGTGTGCAATATATATATAATATAACGACTTTCACTTTATCAGCGTTTTTTGACCGTTCAGTTTCATCTCATATTGCTGAGTGCCCAGATGGAGAGCCTGGATACCTTTGATCTTTAATGGGAATGAGAAATAAATCACATACAGAGTTTAAAATACAATCATCGAGTTTTTCATGGAGGGAATCTTAGAAAAGGTACAAAAGCCTTGTGATTTTTATTGCCTTTATACATATGTACTTACGTTCATCAATTGGCTATTTTTTTCTCCCAGAACTCACATTGACGGAAGCATGTTCTTTCTGAAGTATTTCAGTAATCTCTGCTTTCTTGTGCTATGTATCACTTTATTATCAACTGTCACTAATACTTGGAAAATGGTAAGATTACATTTCTGTTTATATAATTTTTAAATTAAACTTTTATGATACAATTTATACAACAGACATAATTATTCATCTTCCAAATAACGATTATTTTGAAATGCGTAAAGGGTATTCGTAATTGAACCGCTAAGAGAATTTAGTGCCCGTTCTTAAAAGCTTTACTGGTATGTTACAAATAACCAATGAAAGAGAAGGTAAAGAAAATAATGCTTTCAAAAACATATTATCTTAATCATATGACTGGGAAGCCCCTTGCTTAGGGCATAGTATGACAACGGGAAGATTTCAGAATTTTTAAATAATAAAGGTTACTCGTGACTTGATATTCTGTACACTACTCAAGTGTCAACAGTCAGGCAAACGTCATTGCGTGTTACCTTGTTAATACCGTAGTGTCCTAGACGTTTCCATATAGTTTAATTAGTTATTTTGAGAATTTGAGAATTCTCCTTTATGGCAATATTTCTCATCTAAGGTCCCATGATATCCTTGTCTTACTTCTAGCATTAAAGGTTAAATGATAACTTAAAGTATGTGTTTAACAATCAAGTTTATATATATGTGGATGAATATCTACTTGCGCTGTACAATACACCAGATTAGGGCGCTATCAGGAAGATTTCCGGGGAAACTGATATTTCCGGCCTAATCCCCTCGGATTATTGACGGGAGTCTTATTACAGAGTCGATTCTGAGATAAAGGGAATAATCTAGTCAATTTGACCTGCTGGATACTTTATTATTTATTATAAACGAGTAGAAAATGCGCCGAAGTTTCTTCGAGTTTACTGTACAGCGTACAATGCTATATGAAACTCCCAGCCGCGGCCCATGAAACTTTCAGCCACGGCCCGGTGGTGGACTGTGTTGTTGGCACCTATAGCGGTGCCACATGAACGATCATGGTTAACTTTAACCTTAAATAGAATAAAAACTACTGAGGCTAGAGGGCTGCAATTTAGTATGTTTTATGACTGGAGGATGGATGATCAACATACCAGTTTGCAGCCCTCTAGCCTCAGTAGTTTTTAAGATCCGAGGGCGGACAGAAAAAGTGCGGACGGACAGACAAAGCCATCTCAGCAGTTTTCTTTTACAGAAAACTGAAAATGGAGGAGCTAAACCGACTCATCAAACCTCCCACAATTACTACTTATCTAAAGCTTTTCGCTTTGATAAAATATTTCCTGAACAGAAAGTCATTCAGCGTCAACGCCATAATTTTTTCAAGTTAAAAATTTTGCAACCTATTAACATTGGGTAAACTCGTGTCGTCACTAATTACGAAAATGAAGTAAATTTAATTTCTTGGTAGTGAAATATTTTTTTAGGAATTTAAAGTTGTCATTAATTACTTCCATGAGGCAAGCTGTATTCAATTACATGATTTCTTGTTGAAATAACTTTCCAATAACTTGAATTTAGTTATGAGTCAGTAATTAAATAAAAGATTAGTTTATCATTTTATAGGTCATTATTAGTGACGATCATTTTCTGATGGTACGATACTTGGATTAAATTCATGTGAACATGCATGAAGTATAAAGACTTGAAAGAGTTCTGTGTTTAGTGCCCGTTTATTTTCATATATTACTGAGCGACTAGACGGAAGGTTTGGATACCTTTAGTTTTGACTGGAATGAAGTAAAAACTCGCATACAGATTTTAAAACACATTCTTTATGTTTTTTCTTGAAGAGGACTTGAAGGAGGTCCATGGGTCTTATGATTTTTATCGACTTGAGAATTATATACTTCAGCACATCCAATAATTTTTTTTTTTTTGTCTAAAACTCGCATAGACAGATGTATGTTTTTTCTGAAGTTGAGTTATCTCTTCTTTCTTATGTTATTATGGATTGTTTCATTATCAACTGTAATTTAAACTTGGTAAATGGTATGATTACAATCCTATACAATGCTATACAGATGAAACTTTCTCCTTATTATAATTTATTTAGTAGCAATTATTTATCCTCCAAATAAGGATTATAGTGAAAAACACAAAGGATATTCATAACTGAAGCCCCTAGAAGGGTGGAACCTATTCTTAAAAAGTTGCTATTTTCTTTCAAATAACCACTGAAAGAAAATCCAAGGCAAGGATATCTCTATAGTGTATATTATCTTAATCATACAGTTGAAAGAAAGCCTGACTTTTAAGGCAATTAATGACAACGTAGCTATTGCACGATTTTTAAACGCTGAAGATTTCTCTGAGTTTTATATTCTACGGACCACTCAAACGACAATAGTCAAGTAGGTAAACATTTTTCTGTTTTACCCTTAGTAATATCATAAACGTTTTCGCGTTTAATTACAATTATTCTGTGGAATCTTGTTTATAGTAATATTTCCCATTGAAGGTACCATGCTACCCACGACTCTGATATATACATACAAATGTCCAAATACATTTGTGCTGTGTAATAGTAACTATATGCGCAATAAACAAAGCTAAGTTGAATTGGCTATCGGCAATAAAAATGGTACTTTACTTTAAGTACCGTAATTTGAAAATAAATCTGTGACTTTAAAAGCAAAATTATGTGTATAATGCCCTCCGCAAAAGTGCAATTACAGGGAAAACGCTAAAAATGCTACGCGCTAACAAAAAAAAATGGTTTTATGATTACAAAATTAGTCGAACAAAGGAATATAATAGGTGGCGAGGAGAATATAATTGCAGGTAAATGTCGTTATTCTACAACTTTTACTGTGAAATTGGTGGAATATTAAGAATAATGCAGATGTTTCCATCAAATGAGTTTCTGATAAAAAAGAAAAAAGAAAGACAAAAAGTCTAGCTAACTTTCACGGATAATTGCTCTCAAGCAAAAATGAATACGCTGTTATTCATTTTCATTTTCATGCCGAAGAAAATTGTATGTGCTTTTTACCTGTTTTTAAACTGATTGTTTCGAGCGTTTTTAGCTCTCGTATTTTAGCGTAGCACAGCCAATCCTCACCTGAGGAAAAATGCTTTGAATTCTGTAGTAATTCAAGTCAGAGTACTGAAAAAGAAATTCGTCCTAAATAACACGTAGCGAAAAACTGAGATTTGCAACGACACACATGAAAATGAATTCCATCTATTTCGGTGCTCGTTCTCTTTCCTAATAATCAACATTCTACGCCGACATGCTGCAGCACTTCGCGAAGATGGTTGTATATGGGCAAACTAGGTTCCGTTTGAGTAAGGAGTGAATATGAATGGTCACCATTGATATCATACAAGCTTTGTCAGGCCATCAGTTACTCAGATGCAATTGTCTTAAATATGTCTTGTTGCACCTGCGGTAGTAATCGCGACACATATACATATGATTTACGAATGTCTTACACGTTTACTTTTACTGATTTTTTTCACCAAAAATTGTCGTTGATAAATATAGATAAAGCAGCAAAAGAAGCAGCGAAATAAAGCAGTGACAGCCAAGGTTTTCAGTAGAGCCCGTTCATCTAATTATAGATTTGTGATAGGGCTGAGGAAAATCGAACCTCACATGTGCAGAAACGTGGTAAGTTTTACAGGCACAAGAGATTTGCAATAAGATTATTAACATAATTATAAAGAAGTCTACTCTTAAATGGAATCAATTCTAATCACAAACCTGCAGTTTCAATACATTAATTATACCTGAATTTTACATTGTAAAAGCAGGTGAGAAGAGGAAGAAAATCAATATTCCAAGGGATGAATTTGTTCATAATAGCCAAAGTGAGAAAAGCTTTTTTTCATGGATTTTTTTTTTTCAAGTGTAATTCAACGCATTAGCCCATCTTCAACTCATTAGTTAATCTTCAATACGCTGCTTCAAATTCAACGCGTTCCTTCGTCTTCAACGCCTTTGTTCATCTTCAGCGCATTAGTTCATCCTCAACGAGTTAGTCCATCTTCAAGCCATTAGTTCATATTCAATGCATTTGTTCATCTTCAACGCATAGCTCATCTTCTACGTATAGTTCATCTCCAACACACTGGTTCATCTTCAACACTACAGTTCATCCTCGA
>JANJGK010002621.1:0-118607 GCA_039081455.1 Macrobrachium rosenbergii | reverse complement strand
ATGTCTGGTGACATAGACGATTCCGTCACTCTTTTCTGTCGACAAAATACTGACAAAATAAGTAGTGGTTATTTAACCACATAGATAAGTTCATAGCCAGATAAACAAAGAAGACTATTACAGCAGAGAGAGAGAGGAGAGAGAGTTAGAGGTAGAGGGGAATCTTTTGCAACAGTCGAAAATAGAATGTAGGAGTAGGGCATCACCTTACTTTATAGCGAATAATGTGGCCGCCAAACCTATAGATTATCGTCTGATGAATTCGTCATCTGGAGAGAGAGGAGAGAGAGAGAGAGAGAGAGAGAGAGAGAGAGAGAGAGAGAGAGAGAGAGAGAGAGAGAGAAACCCAGATACAATCTGCCAACAAGCACAGCAGACGAATCTCGACACAGCAAAAACGAACAAAAATGAAACTTGACAGCATCTACATTCTGGCGAGTCGTTCGATGGCGGCCAGTACGGAAAATATAAAAAAAAAAAAAAAAGTTACCGCAAAGAGAAAATGCAGGAAAATATGAACGGAAGTTCCATATCTTATATAAATGCCTGAGAAAAGTAGAGTAAGACGCACCGGTCGGTAGGAGTAGCCTAGGGATCGGTGACAGATATGGAAAAAATGTTAGGGAGAAAAAGCTGTTTACTTTTTCGCCGAGACTGAAGAGAGATTTCTCTCACTCTCTCACTCTCTCTCTCTCTCTCTCTCTCTCTCTCTCTCTCTCTCTCTCTCTCTCTCTCTCTCTCTCTCTCAGTGTGTGTGTGTGTGGTGTGTGTGTGTCAACGTCGGTCCGTTTCCCGCCATCGCCTCTCCTGCACTAGCCTAATGCAAGAGGTGGAAGTGTAAACTGTGAATTGCGCAGTTGGTCTATCCAATGGCTTGATAATAAAAAGTTGAAGTTGGCGCGGACGTCAAAACTTAGATAAAAGTCAAGTTCGTTATTCGAAATAAATCCAAAACAAAATAATGAATTTAGTATATATACAATAGTTTAATATATCGAGCTGGTTGCGTGTGGCATTACGAATAAGGGCGACGTCACGCCCGCATGGTACGCCCACTTAAGCAATTGCAGTCGTCATTCCACGGATTGGAATGTAATGAAGAGGTTTGAGGTAAAAGGTGAAAGTAAAAATAGGGCGGGGTAAGGTATTTGGTGAGAGGAAGAGGGGGGTGGCGTTGGGTTAGGGGTTTGTCGCCCCGTAACGTAACCAGGTGGGGCTTCAACTAAGGGTTGTCTGGATGTTTGGGGAAACGGACAGTCGGTTTCCCAGGGACAGGGACAGGGACAGGGACAGGTACTGGTGCCGGTCTTGACGGCTCTGTCTCTGCCTTTCCCTGTGCAGTGTGGGCCAGTCATGACCCTCATTTTAAGCCCTTAGTAGGCACCGAACTAGGCCTAGTCTTCTCCTGAAGGTAGCAAGAATTTTGGAGCGTGGTTCCTCATCTCAGCCGTCAGACGAGTGGGGAGGAAGGTGAGGAGGAGGAGGAGGAGGAGGAGGTGAAAAGGAAAGGCGTAAGGATTCAGCAGTTTGTTTCCTGTAGCCTTCTTTGCCGGTGGAGGGCGGAGAGCTTCGTCGGTACAATAACCGGTAGGAGGTGGCGGGGGTCTCCTCTTCCCAAACGAGCCATGGCGTCTCTGGAAGTGCCAAAACCTCCTTCAGACACTTCAGGCATCGAGCATGACCAACTTAACAGCAGTAGAAGAACGGCGAGTGTTGAAGCCTTGAACTACCAAAATAGCTGTAGGCCCAAGCTGACGGGTAAGGCAGTAGCGGTGGACTCTAGCCGATTCTGTTTCAAATCGAACGTGGAGAGAGAGAGAGAGAGAGAGAGAGAGAGAGAGAGAGAGAGAGAGAGAGAGGAAAGAGAGAGAGAGAGAGAATGGAATCAGGGAAGTGAAATGTCCAGTAAAAGTTTCAGGAGAACTTCCCAGATAGTGCATAAGTAGGCCTACTGTATGTCCGAACACGCTGCAAAACCAGAGTGACAGGAAAAGGACGCGTCCGAGGGCTGTACCGTGTGAGTCAGTGAAGCAGAGACTTCATGAAACGAAGCAGACAGCGCTCGACAGGATCTGACCACTTTCAAAGCAATGTCTCAAAAGTCAGTTTCAGAATTTTCTGGAATACGACTGTCTTGTATTTGACCAATTCTTCTGTATTTTCTCTTAACTTTTATAAGTATATAGTTGTACTGGGTCACGAACTTCATTTCTTAAGGTTGACCAATATTCGGCGGCGACTGAGGCCCCAAAATTCAGAGTTTTGGGTTGATGATCGTAATTTGTTCACGTTCTAAATTTCCTGTCGGGGGTCTGCATGAAGAACACCCACTCGGTGCGAGGACGGACAGTGACGCCCGAATCAGATTCATTTCTTGTGCCGGAAACAAACACAGGCGTCATTTAAGAAGTTATTTCATTCCTGGACGGCGTAAAATCCCCCAACACGCTTATTGGCCATATTCGTTTCTTGTAGAATGGTCTGCAGCAGCAATTTGATAGGAACTATTCTCTCTTCATTTACTCTGAATATTTGAATACTCAGAGGTAAGAAGAAGAAGAAGAAGAAGAAGCTTGCTTGCTTTAATACTTTTTATGTCGTTCTGTTTGTATTTACTGTTTGGTACTTTTCGTAAGGTTTTGGTTGGTGAGGTGAGAGAGTGTTCATTCGTATTTTCAGTCTTTCATGAGGAATGTCATTTTTGGGGTGACAACAGCAGAGCCCTCGCTTGAAGACCCCTCATCCAGTCATCATTTTCTTTTTGTTTTTCAGTAATTTTTCTGAAATCTCTTACCATTTTGTTTGTAACTCCAGTAATCCCGTCTCATTGTGTGTTGTATTTTGCTCTTAATGTGTTAATTAGTATATGTGTGTTTCTTATCCTCAAAAATCATTTCTTCCTTCATTGGTTACAGAATTCTTCAGTGGAAGAAGTTGGTCTCAATATGACTGAAGGCTTCCTGGAAAACATCCCCAAGGGAGCTCGCAGTAAGCATTCCTGTGGCTGTTTTTGGCTTTCTCTCTCTACATATAAAGAAATGTTACTCATTTGCCTTGGAATAGAGAAGTAGGTAGGAATTCGGGATCTTATTCCCAGATTTTTCCGCAGGAATTATGATAAAACTTGTGCACATCGTGGTACCCTGTCCAGTGCTCGTCACTTCTGGTGGTACATTTTTAATGACACAAGACGGCTGTGATTGTGGCTGGTTCATTTAGAACTGGATGTTTTCATTACTTCTCTCAAGGGAGGCTGTTTTTTGGGACTGATTGAGAAGCGTCTTTGGTATATCATTATGATGACTGTGGCTGTCATGATGACGCTTTTTGGTTTCTACTTAAAATCGTTGATTGTTGGGTTTTATGTCTCTCTCTCTCTCTCTCACTCTCTCTTCTCTCTCTCCTCTCTCATCTCTCTCTCTCTCTCTCTCTCTCTCTCTCTCTGTATTCCGCCTGGAAGTAAACCTAGGACAACGTATGAGAGAAAGTGAAGAAAGGCGAGGAGTGTCAGCGGGAAGCTTAATGATGTCAGCATCTGGCAGATTCAGGCGACGGCCATGTCAGCAGTACGATTCACCTCTCCTGCTTCCTCTTCTGAATGTCAGACTTTTTCGGGTTCTGCTTCTTAATTCTGGGATATGTTTCATCAACGTCTAGACAGAATTCAAGTCTTCCTTTTTGTCGTTGTAATGATAATAATGAGGGCTGGAGTTTTCCTTCCACTCGTGTCTGTTTGTTTCCCCCCCCGGTAGAATCATCTGCTGTTTTTTATCACTGTGATACCTCAGGCGTGTTTCACTCAGTCTGAGAGAGAGAGAGAGAGAGAGAGAGTATACTGTATGTGCGTATGTATCATCAAATCAATCAAACATTGACAGAACAACTTGTGGAAAACATAGGCCTATTTTAGCAGTTACGTTTCGTATCTGTCGTCTCCTAGATTCTGATTTTGAAGAATCAGGTGGCCTTATGCCAACAGTCTCAGTAGAAATATATAAGTGTGGGGGGGAAAGCGTAGTCTAAAAGAATCCCACATGAAGCATGAAGCTGCACTAGAAGTGATACTAAGCCTTATTCAGAGGTTGAGTCTAAGACAAATGGGGAGGAGTGAAGCCTCAATAGGACTAATTAAACTGACTGACAAAAGTAACTCCGTCATTGCGCCTATTATGATTTACGCTTATATTTGTTTGTTTGTAAGTGTGTGTTTCTCTCATTCTTCACCTTGAATTATATGATCATCTTTCATGTCACTGAATTCTTCAGCGGAAGTTGCGTTACTCTGTCAAAAATTTTTCCAAAGTAAGTGTTCCCGTGGCTGCTATTTTTGACACTATTTATTTTTACACATTGAGAAGTCTCTTATTCACCTGCTTTGGGAAAACAGAGGAAGGAATTTTGCAGGAATTGTAAGGGACTTTCTTTACATTGTGGAACCCCTTTGGATAGATGGATTGGTAGGAAATCAGGGTCTCTCTCATTCCCAGGTTTTTTCTGTAGGAATTATAATGAAACTTTTACGCACTGTGGTTCCCCATCTGTCGAATGCTCGTCGCTTCTAAATGATTGGAATTCCAGGGTACTAATACCAAAAAAACAAATAGATTGGCGTCGTTGTTGGCAACAGATAAGTAGATTCTGTGAGACAGGATTCATTTCAATGAATTTTCCGGTATAGGCAGTCCAGGGGCACCTCGGGGGAGCTGTCCTGCCCACCCTCTCCTGATGGCGTTGCTTCTCTTCACCTGAGATCATAAACACATATTTTGACCACCCTTAGTCCTAAGCCTCAGTCTGGGAATGATCTACAATGATCTCTTTAGCCTACCATAATGATGATGATAATTATAATTATTATAATTCATTTTGGTGCCAACTTTTGACTGGGGAAATGGCTGGGGTTTCGTAAATTAGGCTGACATGAGGAAAAGGGTACGTTGGATCTCGTATGGGCCCAGGTGAGGAGCTCAACACGGTTTGAAAGGTGCTCAGTGCAGTGTCCTGCTGTAGTTAGTTACCAGCTTTATTCCGATAGCGATAACGCGACTGTAATCTCTCTCTCTCTCTCTCTCTCTCTCTCTCTCTCTCTCTCTCTCTCTCTCTCTCTCTCTCTCTAGATTTCCATAGAGCGGCTCAAAACAAACATTTTTGGAAACAGTCATTTAGTAAATATCCGCAAAGAGAGAGAGAGAGAGAGAGAGACAGAGAGAGAGAGAGAGAGAGAGAGAGAGAGATATGCAATATGTCTTTGAGGATAATTGCGTGTCAGGTGAGATGGAAATCTAGGCCGATGCACTTCCGGAAGCAATGCAACCCTCTTGTGCACTGTGGGTCCTTTCCTAATTTGCATTGACTTCAGAATGGAAGGTGCTTCTTTGAAATGCATCGGAAGTTGTAAGGAATGGAGGTCAGTGAGGACAGTATTTGCATATTAATACGTAATCCATGATGTCCTGTACATAACCGTTTTTGGAGAGTTAACCATTGAATGTTACCTCTTATTACTGTAGATTTCCAGTACGGACAGGAAGTGGAGATTCATTAAGATTAAATAAAAATTCCACCAACCAGGTCTTAATTCTGGACATTCGAAGGCCTGATTTGCCCCCCTCTCTCTCTCTCTCTCTCTCTCTCTCTCTCTCTCTCTCTCTCTCTCTCTCTCTCTCTCTCTCTCTCATACAGAGCACCAGACCGGTCAGGTTAGCATCAGACAGCCGTGATGATTAAAGAAACAAAACGGGGACAATAAACAATTTTTTTTTTGGGGGGGGTGAGTTAATATGTATAGATGGAGCCTCGAGTAACGTCACGCTTTGGAGGTTACTTTTTCTCTCCGCACTTTTCTCTCCGCAGTTTTCTCTCCGTACTTTTTCTGGATGCACTTTTTTCTGTCTGCACTTTTTCTGTCCACACTTTTTCTGCCCACCTTTTTCTGTCCACCTTTTTTCTTTCTGCACTTTTCTGTCCACCTTTTTTCTTTCTGCACTTTTCTGTCCACCTTTTTCTCCTAATTTTTTTCTGTCCACACTAATTCTGTCTGTCCTCAGATCTTGAAATCTGAGGAGGCTCGAGGGCTGCAAACTGCCATGTTGATCCTCCACCCTCCAGTCATCAAACAGACCGACCCAATTGCAGCCCTCTGGCCTCCTCCTCCTCCTCCTCCTCCTCCTCCTCCTCCTCCTCCTCCTCCTCCTCCTCCTCCTCCTCAGTGGTTTGATTTTATTCAAGGTTAAAGTTAGTCATGATCGTGCCACCACTGGATTGTGGCTGAGTTTCATGGGCCGTGGCTGAGGCTGACGTTTTTGCTGACATTTGCCGTCGCCTGGTGTTTAACCTTGCTTGCTGACGTTTCTCCGGTGCTTAATGAGACATTTGCTGACGTTGTTCAACCATTGCTGACAGCAGCTGACGTCTCTCGACTCTTGCTGACATTTGCTGTCGCCTGCTGTTTCAACCGTGCTTGCTGACACTTGCTGACGTTCCTAGACTCTCACTGACACTTACTGACGTTCCATGACTTGCAGACACTTGCTAATGTTCCCCGACACTTGCTGACGTTCCTCGACTATTGCTGGCGTTTTTGCTGATATTCGCCTGGTGTTTCTAATGTGCTTGCTGACGTTCCTCCGGCGCGTACTGAGTTTTTTTGCTGACACTTGCTGACGTTTTTGCTGACGCTTGCTGACATTCTCCTAGCGATCCTACCGTGATTTCTGACGTCTCTGACAATTGCTGACACTTGCTGACTTTCCTCAAACCTTGCTGAAAAATCCTGGCGTCCCTCGACTCTTGCTGACGTTTTTGCTGACATTTACTGTCGTCTGTTGTTTCAACCGTGTTTGCTGACGTTTCTCCATTGCTTACTGAGACTTTTCTGACACTTTCTGATATTCCTCAACTCTTGCTGACACATGCTGACGTTTCTCGGATCTTACTGACACTTTGCTGACGTTCTTCTGATGTTTCTGCGGCACTTCCTGCCGTCTCTCCGACGCTCGCCGAGGTTTTTGCTGACGGTTGCTGACGTTTCTCGATTTTTTTTTACTTTTTTTGCTGACGTTTTCATGATGTCCCGCTGAGCTTCCTGACGTTTCTCCGGCGATTACTGACATTTTTGCCAGCACTTGCTGACGTTTCTCTGCTCTCGCTGACACTTGCTGACGTTTCTCTGCTCTCGCTGACACTTGCTGACGTTTCTCTGCTCTCGCTGACACTTGCTGACGTTATCCTGATGCCAGTCACAATCCCAATCGAAGAAACCCCAATCATGCCAATCCCAATCTAAATAATTCCAATCCCAATCATACCAATCCAAATCATGCCAATCCCAGTCAGACCAATCCGCATAATGCCAATCAAAATCCCAATCATGTCAATCCAAATCATACCAATCCCAGTTATCCTGATCATGTCAGTCCCAATCCCAATCAGACCAATCCCCATCATGCCAATTCCAGCCAAATCAATCCCAATCCCAACCATGCCAATCCCAATCATACAAAATCCCAACCCATGTAATGCCAATATCAATCCCAATCATGCATTCCCAATCCCTGTAATGCCAATGCCAATTCCAATCAGACCAATTCCCATCATGCCAGTCCGAATAACAATCATGTCAATCCCATTCACAGTCATACAAATCCCAATCCCCGTATTGCCAGTCCCAATCCAGAACATACCAATCTCAATCAGACCAGTCCCCATCATGACAATCCAGATCCCAATCGTGCCAATCCCAACCAAATCTATCACAAACCCACCCATGCCAATCCCAATCATACCTATCCCAACCCCTGTAATGCCAATACAAATCCCAATCATGCCAATCCCAATCCCTGTAGCGCAAATACCCATCCCAATCAAACCAATCCCCATCCCAATCAAACCAATCCCCACCGTGCCGATCCAAAGCACAATCATGCCAATCCCAATCCACGTAATGCCAGTCAAAATCCCAACCATGCCAATCACAATCGGACCAATTCCCATCATGCAATCCAAAATCCAGTCAAAATTCCAACCAAATCAATCCCAGTCCCGACCATGCAACTCCAAATCCCAATCATACCAATCCCCGTAATTCCAATATCAATCCCAATCATGCCAATCCCAATCATGTCAAACCCAGTCCCAACCATGCCGATCCCAATCCTAATCATACCAATTCCAATCCTGTAATGCCAGTCACAATCCAAATCATGCCAATCACAGTCAGAGCAATCCCCTTCATGCAAATCCAAATCCCAATCATGCCAATGCCAACCAAATCAATCTCAATCCCGATCGTACCAATCCCATCCCAAGCATACCAATCCCAATCCCCATAATTCCAATACCAATCCCAACCATGCAAATCCCAATCCCGTAATGCCAATCCCAGTCAGACCAATCTGCATAATGCCAATCAAAATCCCAATCATGTCAATCCCAGTCCCAACCATACCAAACCGAATCCCCGTAATACCAATACCACCCCCAATCATGCCAATCCCACGCACTCAACGTCAATAAAGGCCTAAGAAAGAAATCTTCTGGAGGAGACCTTTTGCTTTTAACTCTCTCTCTCTCTCTCTCTCTCTCTCTCTCTCTCTCTCTCTCTCTCTCTCTCTCTCTCTCTCTCATAAGCTGGATTCCTGGAAGTTACCATTCTCCTTGTTGAAGATCTTGTTCACATGAGTCATAGCGGTTGCTAATGATTTTGTTGTTTTTGTAAAAGTCAGCTGAAGCTTGGTCAGTTCGGTTCTAAATCTCGGCAACGGAAGTATTTGAAGGGTTATTTTTATTTCGTGGGTAGGGTGGCACTCAGGACCAAGAGGTATACCTCGGGGAATGAGGAGGAATCGGTTACCATCGCGTGATGGTGAATTTGCTGTTGTTTTTGGAAACGGTGAGAAGACAATCATGTCCTCACAAACGCTGTCTGTCGCACGCACGGTCTGAAAGGTCAGGGAGCTGTCTCAGATCGCTCAATAGAATTGTTGATGTACCAACACTTAAAGTGTCTGGAAAGGTCGTTAGAACTGCCACTGTGGATGATGGTATCGATAATGGATGATGGATGCTGTCATTCCTTCCCAGTGAACAATTTGTCAATTTGAAAAGCTTTTTTTAATCAGGTCTAGTGACATGGAGGCTCATCATCCGCCGACAGACAAGAAGGGACTGATTTTTCCCCTTCGGATTTTGTCTGTGTTTTGTACGTGTCTGTTTTTGGGATGTGTTTCAGGGGAATAGGAATGAACCCCCCCCCCCCCTCCGGCCCCAACCTTCAACCCTCGTCCAAATTACATGGTTTTTGTTGCATCAATTCTGGTTCAAATTCCCGTTAGTCTCACTGAGTAGCTGGAGGGAGACTCGAAGGTGTCAGTGGATCTTTTTACACACACACACACACACACACACACACTCACTCCTATATTCTTAAGTCAGCCATTTATTTCTCTTTTTAAGGGTAATGTATTAAGCTAACTTTTAAATGAAAATACGGTCACTTTAATTTCACACTCACACGCTGTCCAAATTGTGACCTCATGCTCATCGTAAGTGCTCAAGGGTTTATGCAGGAGCCTAAAATAAAAAAAAAATGGTTTGAATGTACCGTGAGTCACGGTACATTAACCAGGAACTTGAGCCAAGTAACCCAAAATCAACCCCAAAATAAACCCAAATTAACCATGTTGGTTGTTTATTGGCAGTTAACCATTGTTGGTCTCGGAAAAGTCGAGAATTAACTTCAGGTTTGTTTAACCAGATCTGGTTTCGTAATCTTTGAGGAGACCAAATGGAGTCACCAAGGTCTCTCTCTCTCTCTCTCTCTCTCTCTCTCTCTCTCCAGCGTTCGACTCTCCGAGCCGCCAAAGAAGAATTAGAGGAATTTATTTCTGGTGATAGAAATTCATTTCTCGTCATAATGTGGTTCGGATTCCACAATAAGCTGTAGGTCCCGTTGCTAAGTAACCAGTAGGTTCTTAGCCACGTAAAAATAAGTCTAATCCTTCGGGCCAGCCCTATACTAGGAGAGCTGTTAACCAGCTCAGTGGTCTGGTTAAACTAAGATATACTTAACTTAACTCTCTCTCTCTCTCTCTCTCTCTCTCTCTCTCTCTCTCTCTCTCTCTCTCTCTCTCTCTCTCTCTCTCTATGTATATATATATATATATATATATATATATATATCAGTAATGAGTGTAACAACAGTCTGCCTTTCTTTGTGCCTAAGAAGAAAAAGGCTGCGATTTTAATAACCCTGTGAGGAGGATGAAAGGCCTCTACATCTATCTACTAATAATTCCAGAACAAAAGCCGTGACCACGAGTAACCAGTAAACCATTGCATGGGGAAGTCCAGTGCTTGGGATATTTCTCATGCACAAGATGTGCCTTCTAAATAGAAATATTCGAAAAATAACAGCACCAGAATGTATGTAACTGTGCGTGTATGTTCTACTATGTATGGATACAATAATATGTCCATAAATCATAATCAGAACAAATCTGGGAAATTAGCCGCTGTTACTTGATAGAAAAAGGCCATTAAGGAACATTCATCAGAAGCAAGAATGATCAAAGGGACACACCACAAGTGTACGAAGACATCTTATCAAGCAAATGAGCTTTTTTGTCTTTGACAGTGAGATGACTCCTTCAACGAATGCTAATGATTCAGAATGACTCATTAGTGATAAAAAGGAGCCAAGAACCAATGCGTCAAACTTCATGAAACCAAACGCCGGGAATATTTCCAAAGACACCTGCAAGTCTCCTCGAGATGTCTTCATCTGAATGATCATGTCGTCGGGGTTTTCAGTTAAAGTCACTTTCCTTCTTTGACGGTTCCGTTCATCCTGCAGAAACCTCACCACAGGAATGACATTAAATAACAGAAATTATATCTCTGGAGACTCCCACACATTCAAATTATTCGGAGCAATTTTCAAAGTGGGCCAGGATGCGGCGAAATGACCCGGAAATAGCGTCGAAATCCAGCGGCGGCCCATTGCTGGAACTCTGGTCACGTGACTTTGCTCTTCTTCCTCCCCTGCTGGGAAGTAAACAAATGTCTGACGGCCTCGTTATATTTATTTCTATTCTCGTTTACGCCAAAGTTACGCATCATACCCGCGTGACATGGCGCTTACACACAAGAGGTACATTGATGGAGACTACAAATGCGGCCAACCTTTATAGAAATGGCTTTATTCTCGGGAAATGAGAGGTTCAAAGTGTAAGGAGACATCATCTCCTCCAGGGGTCCTCTGGCAGTGACTTCCGGGGAGTAATGACCTTTCGCTCTTCAGACTTTGGCAGCGAGTGGAGATGGCGCCTTCGTGATCTCAGGTGAGGAAAGGGGTCGCAACTGCCTTTCAGTGTATTTAGCTAAGTGGACAGACATTCAGGCAGAGGCCTCTCACCCGGGGCTGGAAGACGTCGCCAAGTTCTTTCACTGTTTCTGCTTTTTTGTGGTTTTCACTTCCGGGTCAATATTGGTCTTAACCGCTACTTGAAATTTCTCGGACTCGAGGAGACATCGTTTCCTTAATCTTCCCAAGGGTTAGGACGGCCCCCTTACTATTATTATTATTATTAATTAATTAATTAATTATTAATTATATTAACATTATTAACCTTAACATTATTATTATTATTAATTAATTATTAATTATTAACATTATTAACCTTATTATTATTATTATTAATTAATTATTAATTATATTAACATTATTAACCTTAACATTATTATTATTATTATTATTATTATTATTATTATTAATTAATTATTAATTATATTAACATTATTAACCTTAACATTATTATTAATTATTAATTATTAACATTATTAACCTTAACATTATTATTATTATTATTAATTAATTATTAATTATATTAACATTGTTAACCTTAACATTATTATTATTATTATTAATTAATTATTAATTATATTAACATTGTTAACCTTAACATTATTATTATTATTATTATTATTATTATTATTATTATTATTATTATTATTATTATTATTATTATTAATTAATTAATTAATTATTAATTATATTAACATTATTAACCTTAACATTATTATTATTATTAATTATTAATTAACATTATTAACCTTAACATTATTATTATTATTATTAATTAATTATTAATTATATTAACATTATTATTATTATTATTATTAATTAATTATTAATTATATTAACATTATTAACCTTATTATTATTATTAATATTAATTAATTATTAATTATATTAACATTATTAACCTTAACATCATTATTATTATTATTATTATTATTATTGGTAGATCTAAGCAGTAGCACCGCGGCGGCAATTTCCTTCTGACTTGACTTTTTCTACAGGTTTTTGGCTGCTATTTATGAATTTACCTTTAATTTTTGTCGCACAAATGTAATTAACCTGTAATTAACCCCTGAAGTCCCTCCAGCAAGGGGTTTCCATACATAATCTTCACAAGACCGAGCGCGGGTATATATATACGTCTGTCTCTTTAGAACGGTTCATATCCCATCCGGCAAGTGCACTAACTTGTTAACGTATGGGTACCAACCTCCCGCCCCCCCAGGCCAGTACTAAACATGGCGAAGGGACATTCCATTTGGCCAACAACAAACAAATGCTTAGGGCCAGTGCCAGAAGCCCTGAAAGTGTAGAGCTAATACTTAGAATTACCCTAAGCTTTATCTCTGCGTCAGGTATTACCTTTGAAAGTGACTTTTTTTATAGGATTTTATTATGGCTGCTTCTTGAGAGTCTACCATTATTCTTTGTCAGTCAGCTGTAATTAACCTGTAATCAACCTCAGAACTGCTTATATTTTTTTGCTAACTCGCTCACAAGTGCACTCTCATGGGGGAACTTTTAGTAAAAGTGGAGTAGCCTTCACTGGAGGTTTTGGAGCAGCCCCCCCCCCCCCATCTAAGTAACACAGCCTACCAGGTTAGGTTAGGTAGGGTACATTAGGTCAGTATGGTTCCTTTTATAAGAGGTTTCCCTAGCCTGTTAGTTCAAAGCCTTTCAGAATTGATATTAGTGATCTGTGTCAGGACTAATAATAGGTCAGCGGCTTTTGTTCATTACTCATTGCTACACTGGTCTGCTGTTCTGGTTTTGTTTCATTTGGTGTAGGCTTGAGTTTTTTTTTTTTCTTTTTTTTTTCTTGATATGCAAATTTTGTAGTGGGATGAAGAGGCTATAGGCTGATTATTAGCTTAGGAGTCAGCCTATACAGTTGCAATTTTAAGTGGCCTGTAGGGCTGGGCGCAAAGTCGTCACAGACATGGCCTTTTCATCCGTGCCTCTTTCACGAGCCATGCTTAGGGCTAATTGCAGATTTCCACAGGATTTTTTCTTTGTAGGAAATCATTTGGACCAACTGTGTGCTTGCCCAGGCCCTTGAAATTGTCTCCCATTATTCCATCAGGCTACAGCTCATATATATACCCCCTTCAGTGACTTCTTCCTCTTTTATCTCTGGGAATGGTGTGGCCTCACACCAGTTTACGTACAAGTTTTACTTGAGTATATTGTTTGTAAGAGCATTTTGGGGGACTTTCCTTCGTATTTGCTTCAACAGGACTTTTTTTATGTAATTTTTAGGATGTTTTACTGTTGTGCAAAGCGTTAACATAGCTTTTCCAGCACCTGCAGGCTAACTAGGTTAGGCTAGGTCAGTTTTCTGTTGGTATAATTCTTGTCGCTGGTTATTTGATGAATGCTCCATAATCACATTCTCTCTTGCCGCTTGCTTGTACGAGTCTTGTAATTTAGAATATAAATTATAATTGTAATTTAGAATGTAAAGCATAATGTAATATTCTTCACTCAGAGTTGTATATAAAGTATTTTTCTTTGCAGTCCCTTCTGTTGGGTCTGCAGGGGGGCTCACCGTCCATTCCACAAACCTTGACCAAAGTCAAGTGTCGTCAGCAGATTCAGGAGTCCCTCCCTTGGAATTGGCGATTCAGGCGCTTAGCAACTTTGCTCTCTTTGATTATGTAAGTTTAAATTTGAGTGGCTTTTGTGAGAAAGCTTCTGTATAGACTTGAGCGGAGACAGTTCTTGAATCAAATGCTGGAAAGTTGGGACAAGAATTTATCTAGATATTAGAGAGACCAGCGTTATCTGATCTTAAGAGTCGATGTTAACAGTTTTCTTTTTTACAGGATTGCTGCAAATGAGACTGACAGACAACTTTTAAACTTGCTGCAGTTTTAAGACTGACTACATGCGTAACTATCCCGGTCAGTGATGGTGGCCCCCAGGGAGGCATGAAATGAATTTAATACCCCAATCAATTATTAAAACTGTTCAGTAGCATTTTGCCAGTAAATTTTCTTTGAAAGTCTTGAGCATCATTTCGTGTCTCCTGGTTGGTGGCTTCTGCATGTGGAAACCTGGCGGTGGGACATATTAGAGGATTCTGGATCCTCTAATATAACTGTAGCATGCAGCACCATTTCTGATGTAGGTGTTGCCCACCATTGTTCTTCCCTTGACTAGACTCACGACTCTGACAGTGTAGAACGTGGTTCATCCGTCCCAAAACTGGGGAAACGAGGAGAGGATCACACAGACAGGAGGGACATCTGTCGGCATAAATTAGGAAGCAAGCTGCTGGAAAAGGCTCATGAACAAGAGCCACTCCAACTAGGGATTAACCTGAGGAGAAGATAACAAGGTATGTAGGTCGTCCTGCACTTGTCCTGGAACCTCCCCGTAGTTTTCCTGATTGTGCCTCTTCCTTTGCTTACTTTCTGGTCACTGTCTTTGTTTCGGTATTTGATATTTTAGTCATTTTATCTCCTTTCATTTGTTTGCAGCCTCTGATTCTGTAACAGCATTAGGGTTCATCTTTATAGCTGTCATATGGAGCTTTCTGAGTGGGTTGTCAGTCAACCTTTTTCCTGCTTGATGAGGCACAATGTGCCAAATTGATGACTGTGCATTTCAGTACTTTGTGATCCCTTCCACTGCACTGAATACTAGTTACTTCTTTTGTCTAGGCTGTGATAATGTAAGGTTCAGTGCTGCAATGTAAGGAGTCTTCCTCTCTCACCTTCTCATAGGTTTTAAACCTTTCAGATAGCTGTCAGTGGGCTTAAAATGGTCGGGAGTAGGAAGTGTTCTGAAGCTGTCAATCTTAAATAATTAGAAATCGGTTGCAGGAAGGGTAGTTTGGTGAAAAGTATCACAGTTGCTTCAAGGACACAACAGAGGTGGTAATGGAGTGTATGACATTAAACTTCATGACAGAAATATTGAACATTTGATGCCTTCAGTGGTAGATTTGGTGCTTGGCGCATTTTAATAAAGCTCTGAAATCTGCTGTCTTCTGCTTGTTCTCCTGTGAGTTTGTAGTCTCAGTGGTTTGTGTTATTCTGGCGATGAATTTTTATTTATCAGGGATTGAATCCCCTACGGACTCCAGCTCTTGTTGCACTTTCTTTAACTGAGCTCTTTTTGCTCTTTCTGTGACTCAGCTCTTATTGCTCCTTCTTCACCTGGAGTGTTTTCATTCTCATTGCCTGGATCCCAGTACAGTACTGTACACTATAGGAAGAGACCCAGGTAACATTGTCTTGTCTGCCTTGAAGCTGTAGACTGCCAGTCACCTGAAGTAACTTCATTTTTCTTGAAAGTGTACCACATTATCAGTTGCTGTCAAGAGGGATTTCTACTATACTGTCTGAGAGAGACAGGTGACTGGATGTTTGTTTGATTGCTGTTAAAGCTAGATTTATTCCCAAGATATCTCCTTGGTTTGATGAGCATCCATTTACCATCCTGATGGAGAACTTGACTGGTTTACTATTCCTTGATTTCTATAAGAAGTTTTCTCTGAGTATTGTTGGTGTTTCATTGTTTTGCTGTCATCTGTGTCAAAGAGGTGGAAGAGGCAAGGGTACTTAGAGGCATAAAATGGAATGTTTGTGTTTTCTTCCATAATGCTGTCACTGAAGATACCTCTCTTTGCCTTAATCCATAAACTCTTAGCTTGACCACAAGCTTTTGATAGTAGGACCTTTTGAGTAACCGTAAGCCTCATGTAGGGATCCAGAATCTGTGCAGTAGCCAATATCTTTTCATAGACTTTCCTTCCTAACACTGGTGACTGCACTAAGTAGCCTTTGTATAGCATTGTTCTATAATATAATTTGTCGAACCAAGAGATTCTATTCCAAGTAGGAATAAAGTAGTGCTGCTGCAGTCTTGGTCCCTGTTGATCCACAGGCATATTAGATGTAAAGTGTTGCACCATCTACTTGTGGCTTATGATTTTCAGTGACTTCCCTCTATGGAGTGTGTCAGTGGATCCTTTATGACTGATGTCTTCTGAGCAGTTGACAGTACTATCACAAAGACTGAGGTTACCTCTTTGATGCTTTATAAGTTTTGTCTGGGTAACAATGTCACGGATATAGATAGGGGTTGGGAAGTCTTCAATCTGAATTTGTCAGTGTCCATCAAGTTGAATGAGGGACAGCATCATCCTGATAAATGTTCCCATCTCCTTGTTTCCCCACTTGTATATTCCATCTCAAGTCCACAGATGGTCCAAATCTGTTATATTCCATCAATGTGCTCAGCTTGTTTAAATATAGTTCATAGCCTCCATGAGGTTGTTTGTGGAATGAAGGGAATAAGATTAGTTGGTATGAGACCAGCAGCTCAAATACTAACTGGCATTTTGTCTCCCTTCACATTGGAAGCAGAGGGGTTGAGGAGGTTTGATCATTCATCTGCTTACTCTAGGTTCATCCCCGTAGTGGGATAGAGCTGTCAGTGCACCTCATGCGGTACACTGTAGGCATTTCTTCGCAGCGTCCCTTTTGGGCCTGAGCTGCAATAACTGCAACCCCTTTCATTTCTTTGACTGTACCTCCTTTCATATTCTCTTTCTTCCATCTTACTTTCCCCAACCGTCTCGTATCAATTGATTCATAGTACAAATGTGAGGTCTTCCTCCTGTTACACCTTTGCACCTTTTTACTGTCAGTTTCCTTTTCAGTGCTGAATGACCTAGCGCTAAATCCTGTACTCTAGTCTGTCCTACTCTAGGTTCATGGTACTTGCAAATACACCCTAAACAGAACCACAAGTCATTCCAGTCCTGTGATGTGTGTGTGTGTGTGTGTGTGTGTGTGTGTGTGATCCATTCAAGGTTAACACAGTTTGAGTGGTTCTAAATGGTTTCTTCTTGGCTTCTTGTGAGCTGTTCAGTGGCAGTTTTTGTCAGCAGTCTACATTAAAACTCCTTTCTAACCAAAGTAGAGCATGCATAAATATCTTTCCTCACACTTCAGCCAACTGTATGTTTGTGTTGAAAGTAGTTATGACAGTGTAATACAATCCCTTTTTCCTTGTACTGTTTGGTACAGTATCATCTGAGTTACTGTCCCATGTGTTGCTGCTGATCCATTTCTCAGTATCTGGTGTCCTCCTCCTTTGCATTCTTTGATTTCTACAAAATTGCTTTTGTTAGGTGCCAGTCACAATTTAGATTGCATTTTCGTCAAACACACACACACTCCTCACTGCCATCGTTTTGTGCTTCACCTTCATTTTTCATACTGATTGATCCCAAAATTGGCAAAGAATGAGATTGCTGCCACAGAAAGGGAAGAGATAATGTTTATCTGAGCCACATTGTCCACTTCTCTGATGTCACAGGGAGTAATTTACTTTTTCAGTAATGGTGGAGGAGGAGGCTCCATAGCAGAGTTGGTCCCTGTATGTCAACTCAGCCTAGATGCCATACTGTGGGGTTTGATATTTGCCTGTAGGACAAAACTGACAGTGTTTAACAAAACATGCTGTGTAAATTCATCATCAGTATGTGGGCTGGTTTCAGAAGTGCATGAATACGGTACCTCACTTAACTACTCCATAGAATGTGCACTTTCCTGTGCGAAAGAGCCAACAAAAAGTTAAGGTTCCTTCTAAAGTCTGCATAGAGTAGAGCAACAATTTGGAGTGGGTCCTAAGCTGTCCTAGCCTATTCATTAATTTAAGGAACAGAGTACTCAATTTGAAGTTATCGTTGTAAATGTGTATTTGCATATTGTATGCAAAATATATTGCAAGGTTAGGTCAGCATGTGGGATAGGCATGCATCGGTGGAGGAGGGGGACATCACTTTTTGTATTAGAACCCCCTCCCCCCTTTTTTCCAACCTTGTTCTCTGGCTTAGTGTAGCTTACACAGAACGGTACAGTTAGTCTCCCTTTTAATTCTTGGGTTATTTTTTTATTTGGAAAAAAATGAGCAACTGTGGACTAGGTTACAGATTCCCTGTCATGAACTTGAGAGAACATTGGCTAAGGAAAATGTCAATAACACAACAAAGCTTACCATGATCACTGGGTACGCAAAGTCCCACGCCTCAAGTTTTTAAATATCGTTAAGCACAGTATTGGAAGGCCTGTGCTGTAAGGAGCAGGCTGAGTCTGTGGTACCCTGATGAAAGTTTTGCTTCTGCATTGACCTTGATGCATTTGGTGTGTCTGTATCAGTTTCTGGTGCAGTGCAGAAGTCACTGGATTCTCTCATGAAGTTCCCACGATTGGTTTTGACTTCAGTGACGCTTGTAACTACTGGATGTTGTTGGGTGTCCTGATTTCCACAATCAGAAGTTAGGGGAACCCTCCTTAGTATCATTATTGTATATATGTAGTTAAGAGTAGTAGTTGGTGATGAAAATGAATGAAAGTTCTGGTTTTCCTCAGTGGAGTAATCTTGGCCTAGAAAGCAAAGCCAGTCGGGGAGTTCAGTGTTAGATACCGTATAAGTTTTCTTGTGTGTGTAAGTGCATTACTTTCAACAAACAAGAATTTACCCTTCGAAAGAACACTTTTATTTTTTTAACCATACTAAATCACCTTAGGATATGAGGCACTAGTGTCTAAATTCAGTGTGCACAGGATGGAACACAGATGTTATTTTCAGTCTGAACAGCCCCACATTCTGTCTTTTGCACAGTCAAGTTTTCTTGCTGTGTATAAAATCCTGATCACTCAACCACATTACACCACTCAAAAGTTAGGGAGAAAAAAGTATAGCTGCTTCATTCCCTCTGCTCCTTTGTAGACGCATCTCATCAATTGAATGTCAGAAAAGTGTAAAGCACAGGTTAGATGAGGAGGAGCCATGTGGATTTACTGTTGGTTACTTCTGGAAATATTCAAGCGGTGGAATTGGGTCTGAGGTCAAAATGGCAAGGTTTGAACCCCTTAGATTGTTGGCAGCCTAAAAGTGACTTTCATATATAGTTGGTGTATGCATGAAGAAAGTCTTGTGTTTGTTAAAACATTCACACACACGAGTAAGGTCAAGTTTTGGGGTAAGCAAGCATAAGCCTAGCATATGAATTGATTAGCACAGACAAGGTGGAGGTTACTCTGTACATTGTTCATCTGCATCCTTTGTAGCCTTCTCTTGCTAATGCTGTGCTAAACAGCAGAAGCTCAGAGCTGGTCCTTAATGGACATGAGTATTCAACTCAAATCCTTTGATACACTGCCACTATCTTCATTATAGATCGTATGTTAAGGCAGAATAACATGAAAAGCTTAATTAGTTCTTCCAGTATAGCCCCTTCCATTATTGTGCCCCCATACTGTCAAATACCCTGTCAAGATCTACAGATGTTGGTGTAATTAATCCCTTCTCGTTGAATGGAACCTTTCCTGTTGGTGCTTCTGCTGTTGGTATCTGTGGCACGGAGCCAAACTGATAATTGTGACTGAAACAATTATTCGTTTTCCGTCACCTTGAATATTGTTATAGAATGCTCAAGCAGTTATGTTAATTGGAAATTCAACATTACACTGCATATATACCTTTATCCTTTAGTGTGGAAGTCTGGGTAGGAAATCTGCCTTCAGTGCATTTTCTCATTCCTTTAAATCTGATGTCATGGATAGAGTACTGTGAATGTACTTTGTAGTAATTTAACTGTAATGTAATTCTAGTAACTCTTCATCACCTTACAGCATATTGCCTCTTATACCCCTCAAGATCCTTCCCCCATGTTTCAGTCTCTCTCTCTCTCTTTCTCCAAGGTTACATTCAGTCTGTTTCACTCTGCAGCAGAATGTAGCATCCTCCAGTTTCTTTTTCTTAATTCAGAAGAATTTTAAGGTTGAAAATGTCTCAAGTTTTAAGGTTGCATAATATCTCAGTCGTTTCTGCGTCGTACTGAGTAATAAGGCCACTTACAGGTCTTCAGAGATGCATTGCATTAGACCTATGCCTTTTATTTTACACTATTTATCTCTTCCTCCTTTTGAAACCTGGCTTTCCAACTTCTTGAACAGTTAATTACTGTGTGTTTTATGTATGATGTCTGTTTAAGAATGCAGTTGTGGATATGAGAGTATATTTAAAGTTAGTGCACGACTTGATACCTAGGCCTAGGCCAAACTCTGAATCCGTGTCTTGTGTATTTAAATGCACATACTACACTCATACACAAAAATTTTGCGTGGGGTTGAGCATGTGTATAAAGCGTGGGTGTATGTATGCATGTAGTATTCAAATGTGTATACATCACACCATGTATTTTGTGGAACACTCTTTATGAAATATATTAAAGCACATGCATCAATTTTTATGTGACGTCTAGCTCGTGTTTTTGTGTGTAACAGTGCACATTATATGTATGGATGAAATTTAGATTGATGTATGTACGTGTATGAGTGTCTGTTGTACGTACTCAGGGACGTGATCATGTGTTTTTGAAAAGTAAATTGTATATATTAAATGTGTGTTTGTGAAAGCCACACCTTTTTTATTTTTTTAACTTTTTAACTTTTTTTTTTTTACTTTTTAGGTCAGAAAAATGACAAGTATGTATTAACATGAATTGCATATTGGCAGTTGATAATCTTGTTTGCATTCACATTATATTGAAGAGAGTTGGTCTATTTCAGCTATCAACCTCACTGATCAAATGAACCACTACCTAGAAAGGATGAGAGATGGTTGCTCATTGTGGACATCGCTTCAGAATGCCATTTGAAACAATCTTTTTATACCCCCAAGACATTTCATTCGTCCTGAACCATTTTGCTCAGGTTGTGTTTAACAGGAAGTTGGAAATAACTCAAGTTGTATCACTCTGTTTCATTATTTTAACATAGGGGCATTTTATTCTATTGAAGTTAGGTACTTCGATATATATGGCTTTGGTTAATTCAGGCGTTTTAAGGATAGTCCCCAGTGCACTAACAAATCCTGAACGAACTGTTGTTAGTCTATAATGTTTGGATGGTTATAGCTGGGAGAAATGAAAATGGTTCAGAACTAAATAAAAGGCCAAACAGTGAAAAGCTTGAATTAGTAATAAATGGCGAGTTGGAGGTATTTACTCTCTCCTTTCATAAGTCGGACTATGATTGGATAGTAGCATGTGGCTGCGTCTGAGGCTGTAGAGAATTTCGGTCGATTTTGATGTGGGGAGACCCATTAAATTTGGTACATTGGTGGTGGACACGGGATTCTGTGACAGTGAGAGAGAAGTTGATGTTTGCTAGTCACCTCTGAAGTTATGCAGTGATGTTTCTTTATTTACAGCCAAGATGTTCTCCAAAGCTGGCACAATATACTGATTGTCCTATATTTAGTCTTGTTTTCTTGCGGGGAGAACCACTAAACTGTAATGCTTAATGTTCATGGACACACTTTGTGGTAGTTAAGGAAAGTTCCTGTCAGTTAGTAACCTTCATGAAGTTGTGCAGTGACTTAATTACTGCCAGAATCATTTTCTCAAGCTGGCCAAGATACAGATTGCTCTTATATTCACACCATACTAAAATTCCCATTATCTTGAAGGGAACTGTCACCAACAGAATCTTACCTTGAGCATTAGTCATTCTGTGGCATCATGGTCATGCACATTCTCTCCACTCCCCAAACCCCCTCCCAGTGCTCTTGGCAAATCAACCAGGGCTCTTTCCCTGCAGGCTTCTTATCAGTCTTCCCTCTCATGATTGTTGGACCCTGCAGTGGTGTATAGTCTGCTTTGCTGGGCCACTTCATTTTAAAAAGTGCTGTTTTATAATTTCTCTCAACCCTTTTTTGCAACTTCATTGCTTGAGATCCATCCGTCTTCATTAACAAATTACCAGTTTTCAAGGACTTGTAGCCATTTTCCATTTTAGGCGTATAAAGTATGTTGATTGTGATCACTGTCTAAGATGATCTGTCCAAAAACACAGTTTGTATGTACTGTACTTGTTTTGTTTCATTGCATGCTTTCCTTAATTGCGTGGATGTTTCCCTGTACAGTACTTTTGAATCATCTTCACCATCTTAGTCTGCTGTCTGTCACCACCCCAATGTTCCCACTTGGATTCCTACACTGAAGTGCATCTTGACAGTTGCGAGGAGGAGGTCTGTTAGGGTTGTATGTTGATCTCTTGGCCTCTGTCATGTTCATAGTGATGTACATGCAGGTTATTCTTTTGCAGAATCAGTGTTCAGGTCTACACAGCTGTTAACTCTCTGTTGATGTGCAGGTTTTTGTCATTGAATGGAGAACCACAAGGATTCTGGACTGTCTTTGATATCCATGGCAGTATTACTCCGTCGAGTCATGGCTTTATTTTTATTGGATTGTTTTTTGTTTGCGGTCTGTCAGTACAATATAATTAAAGTACCTGTACAGTACTAATACCTTTGGTCTCCAGGTTAGTTTAATTAAATGAAGAGCATGACTACGTTGTAAATGTTAGGGGCACATTTGTTGAATTAAGAACAGAATATTTATAATTGCTCGGCTAATCATGTTGTTTAGGGTAATTGTCTCAATGTTGAGGAAGGAGGATGTTTAGATGTTTGGAAAAATGTTTCAAATGTATTGTAGGCTAATGAAATTGGGTGAATTTTGACACACTTCATCATTTATTGTAAGAATTTTTAATCTTCAATGTTGGATTGAGTTTTAATATTGTTGGTGTTAAACATGAGTGATGCTGTGTGGGCACTAAAAACTAAATGGTTTGTAATTAATGTAGTATCCAGATTGGTTGTTAAAAATATTGAAAATACCTGATCTTTTGTAAAATATACACTTTTTATTTCAGATTGAGAACTGCTTCTAATTAACTTTTGATGGGAAGGTCTCATATCTAAATTGGAAGGTAAGGTTTCTGGGAATAAAAAGTATTTTTGTGATGTATGAATGTTTTGAGAAAATTTGTAATTTCAAAGTTAAATGGTATCGTTTTCAAATTAATGTATTTAATTTTATCTGTAACATTGGTTCCAGAAAAAATGTTAAAGTTCAACAGTATAGTTTTCAAGTTAATGTAATGTAAACTTCCTGTCTATAACATTGGCCTGAGAAAGATGACTTGAGATTAAAACAGGAAACTTGCTTTTTGATGTCATGGATTTGTTCAAGTTGTCAAGTCCATGAAATTTGAGTTGCCGTCATGAGGACGTCATACAGAAATGTCAAGTGTCCTAAATGAAGGAACTGGAGAAGGCCCTTGTTATGGGCTGGGTATAGCAGAGAGGAAGCACTAGATAGTAAATAAGGTTTCATGCATTTGATCTTGAGTAAGAAGGACAGTCTAACATTTTCCTTTCCAAGTTCCCCTTCATGTCATGATCTTGGGTGGGAAACCCCCCAGGTGGGCATCAGATATGAGAGCAGTTTATACCTCCAGGGACAGCTTGCTTCCTTACCTGCAAGGTTCCAGTAGTTTCAGAACCCCCCGTAGGGGAGATAGTGCCGTCAGTGCACCTCACATGGTTCACTGTAGGCATTACTCAAGTTTCTTTGCAGCGTCCCTTCGGCCCCTTTCGTTCCCTTTACTGTACCTCTGTTCATATTATCTTTCTTCCATCTTGCTATCCTTAACCCTCTCCTCACAATTATTTCATAGTGCAACTGCTTTGAGGTTCTCCTCTTGTTACACCTTTCAAACCTACCTATTCTTACTTTCCTTTTCAGCGCTGAATGCCCTCATAGGTCCCAGCGCTTGGCCTTTGGCGTAAACACTATATTGCATTCCACATTCCATGAACAATATTCCTGGTTCTATAACAATTTGAACAGACAAGGGACCATGATTCTGTTCCAGATCTGAGAGAAGAAGAATCCCATTCATAGTAATGAAGCTTTTCTCAGTCACTAAGTTAGAGTAGATGACCTCTTAGTAGACTGCATGAAGAAATTCTGAAACAGTTATTTACTATAGCCTTATCTTATTGGTTGTACAGTTATAGTATTTTACTTTTTAGTTCTCGTGTAGTATGGAGTGAAATCTACTGTATCCGAAATGCCCCTCATAGTGTACAAGGAAGTGAAACAGTTTCGTGTTCTGGAAGATGAGTAGAAAGCTTTGAGCAGTGTTAAAAATTGTAATAACTTCACATTTTATGTTTTGACTTTTTGATCTTGATTTTGGCTATTGATCAGATTGGTAGGACTTGGATCCAGATTAGTTGTCATGGGCAGAAATGTCCAAAACTTGGATCCAGATTAGTTGTCAAGAGCAGAAATGTCCAAGGAGAAATATACCCAGTGTTCATTTTGAATGGGTTGAGAGTTGCAAGTAGAACCACCCACCAATCAGTTTGAATGAGTTGAGAGTAAGGGGTATGGATGTGTAAGAGAAATTTAGCAATGATAATAATAGAAATTGATACAATAACAATAGCCAACATTCTTTAAAATGAGACAGTAGGTTTGAATGTCTTAAATACTTTTACTTTTGTTTTGTTGTGTCTAGATATTTAAAGTTTCCAAAAATAGCTATTAATTTTATTGGACAGCACAAGGTATTTGAAGTGTCGTCATCTCTTGTATTTGAGTAATCTGCTTGAGAATCTTTCTGTTAAAAAATGATGGATTAAACTTGAAGACAGAAGTTTCTGTTCTGAATATTGGGTATCATATAGTATTGCACAGAATAAAGCCTTGTTCAGTAATTGTAGACTGCACTGGGTATGCAAGATGCCTTGCTAGAACTCAGTATCTAAGGGGAGGGTTGGGTAGGTACGATCTTGGATAAAATTACGTACCAGATATGATTTGAAAATGAGAGAGACAGGCATTATAATGAACAGTTCATAATGAATGAAGTAAGTGCTCTGTGGGAAATGCATTATATACCTAAGTATGATAGAAATAGTTAGTGGGATGGTCGAAAAGTAGAGAGTTATGCAGTTTATTGTGCCACCTCAAAAATAGTATGATCAAATAGAATTGTGGGCAGGGACAGGGACAGGGGACTGAAGAAACAAAGCAGTTGGAACTTGAAGAAACTATCATGGCCTATCACTTCAGTAGCTCTCAGAGTGAGTAGTCTTGGCAGGAAAGATGGTATGAAGTAACCTTTAATTACATTTAGCAAAAGAATTAGGGAATAGACTATTTTGTTATGCATTAATTTTATAGGGAGAAAGTTATTTAATCCTGGAAGGTTGTGGTTTTGTTTGATGTAGATGATTTTACAATAGAGACCTGGCTGTAGCTAATGATGATATCTGTTTTGATACCTTGTCAGCAAAAAGACGTCCATTTGATATGGTGGAAGTAACTTATTCTTGTCTTTTCAGGTGACCTTTTGCCTGAAAGTTCTTGAAGAAATTAATCTACAGATTTTTGAAGGGAATAGCCCATTTGTTTAGCACTGTAACAAAGGTAAGTATTTAATGAACATGGGAGTCTTTTTTGGAAATCTATTAAGTAAGAAAGAAATAGCTGTATAGATGGAGCCATAGTGAAGGTTGGGTAAGTTTTACTGAAACCAGAATACTGTAATACAATTGGAAGATTTGACAGAGGTTTGGGAATGAAAGAAAATAGTGAATCCAGTTATTGCGAAATCTTCATTCTGAAAACGTGGGTGTTTCCTTTCAGAATTAGGGGTAGATTCTAGTGTGTTACATGAAATGGTTTGGTATTCAGTGCCAGCAGTAAAATGCTTTCTGAAAGTAGAGCCATTGAGAATGCTTGAACTTTTAACTGATAAGATGGTGGGTTGTGGGATGTTGGTGCTAATAGATATCACAAGATCCTGGAAAAATGTAGGAACGGTCTTGGGGTAGAGCCAGACCAAAGTAGCAATAATGATGATTTACTTATTGCTGGTTAAGATGAACACTAAGAAGCACAGGCCAACTTTCAGCAAAATGTGCATTGCACTCAAATCCTTTTATTGTATAACCATGGACTGTAGCTGTGACCAAGTAGGTTAGTGCTGTGTCCTTAAAATACTACAGAAGCGCAGCACTGAGCCAAAAGTACTTGAAGCTCATCTGAGCCCCATTTGAAATGTAGGAACCTAGATGTAGTAGTTAGCTTTGGGCCTGGTTGTAAGTAATACTTTTTCCCTTCTGGTAATATTGTGTAAACAAAAGGTATATACTGCAGTTTACATGGTGTCATTAACTTTTTACTTGTTTTTCAGAAATGCTACGATTAGCAAGTAGAATATTACGCAACTGAAGAAAAATTTCAAGATTCTTCCACAGCCACCTTTCTTCAGTTTATACTAGGTTTATCGAATATAAATTTTCATTGTCAATAATACTAATGGTTGTGAAATCAGTTCAGTAGTAACCACTAATAGCAACCATTCTGTAAGCATTGTAAATAGTTTGGTATAACTCGACATTTAATATATCTTCCTGTTAGCCTAATACCAGCCATCAGGTGGAATAGAATATATTAGGATTCGTAGTTTTATCTAAATATTAATATGAGTATTTGAGCCATCAGGTGTCCGAGTAAGCATCAGGGTACAGATTTCATCTAAACACCCTCTCTCAGTTTCATATCTAGACCACAGGGGGCCTATGGTTGGTTTTAGGATAATGTGCATTTTTTTCCATAGAATTCTTAGAGAAATATTAACTGGTAGTTAGAGTAGGGTGCATATTGACCAATATTCTAATATGAGGTATTCCAGTTTGCTTCAGAATGAATCGATGCCATTGTTCATTTTCAGACAGTTTTGGTTTCAAAATATGTTAACTTAATTTGTGGTGAGATTAACAGTACAGTAGGTAAATCTGATTAGTCTTCAGCAATTTTTGTGGAGACCATAATAGCTATTATCCAGCAGTTTATTAGTTTGAAAATATTCATTGATATTGGATAGAAATGTTTTATTATGATATTTAGCAATGGATTAGAGAAGTATAATCTGTAAGGCCTTATTACCCTTGAAGGGCAGGTATTATTTTTAGTCATTTGAAGATGATCACTGACAGTCTCAATTGCTTTAAGCCTTTTATTGGGTCGTTGCTATGAATAAGTTATAGCAAAGGATAGGATGAGTTGTTAATAGCTTCATGGTCATGCCTTGTCATGTTTTAAAGACTTGGTCTAATAATGGCTTGGTTTAGTACAGTGGGATATCATAGACCAAAGCATTATCATAATCAGATCTGAGGTAGAAATATTTCAGATTTTAGTTTAATTTTCTCAGTTTAGACAATTTGGTATAATTTTTAAGTGATAGTCTTAACTTCATAAAAAGGTTATCATTAAAAAATGCATTATAGTAAATATTAAACAGAAACAAGTGATTAAAAATTGCTACTACTGGTCTCTTAAGTGCATTGTTGTCACTAGATCTCTGCATATTTCAAGACACTGCTGCAAGGGCTGTTTAGTCTTGTGTTAACAGGGGTTACTACAGCTATGTGAAGTATTGACTGCTCAGAATTCAAGGTTTTGGTACAGTTGACAAGGGTGGTTAGGTATGTGAAGTAAGATCAGTTTGGAACTGAAAAATGTATGGTTGGGAAATAAGTATTTTAAGCAGAATTGATAAGCAAACAGCTAAGTCATATTGCAGTGTTGCATTGATTGGTATATTTTCTAGAAGGATTAAAACCTGGCAAACTCTCTTCATTTTCTCCAAGAGAACATAGCACAATGTTTTGCAGGCCTTCGTTGTAAAAGTGGAATTCAGTCAAATCTCAGTGGACTATTTCAGTTACAGGAGAGTTGCTATGTTTAAGTATCACTCTCTAGTGAATCCACAAGGCAAGCAAGTTGTACGTCTCCTAACTGTAAGGTTCTCATGAAGGGGTTGATTTTTTTTTTAATAAGACTTCATTAAAGAAGGAAGTAGGACTTGATGTGATTTTAAGGGGATTGATGGAAAGCACAAGTGAAGATTTTTTTGACTGGCATTTGAGTTCTGTTATAGAGTTGCAGACCCATAGACTTGTATGAAGCCGTGCAATGAGCTGCAGTAATTGACAGGTAGTAGCAGATCAGTCAGATTTCATATCAACAGAGAAAATTGAATGAAAAGTTTTCTCTCTGCTTGCAAGCAGTCATTCCAGTTAGTGTTTTCAGTTCTATTTTAAGGAGATGTTCTATGTGGTACTGGCTTTACGAACATAATGCCTTCAATTTTCTCAATTTTAGAACTTGCTAATGCAGCTTCAGTGTCTTGAAATGTTTTTTTTCTCGTAGGTTATGGTATAACTCGCTTTATTTTAACTAATGTTAATGTTTCATGTAAATACTGTTGCTAGTGATGTGTTCAAATTATCATAAGCTGTTAAATTTAAAATTGAACTTGGAAAATTTAGATAATGGGAACCTTTTGTAGAGACCAGTTGTAGATATATTTTATTGTAGAAGGACTTCTGTATTTCTGATTATTGCTCAGTCCTCTTAGTCCTCAACTGCCATTCTGGCTGGGATGGTAACAATAGAATCAATTATCAGCTGGTTCCTGGCATGATAAAGTAAGGCCTTCTGAAATGAAAGTGAAAGTGGTAGCACCAAAAAATTCCCCAAAAGTAGCTGCAGTATAATCCATAGTATTGTGTATCCAGAGGGTTGGTTAGTTATAGATGATTTGTTTAACCAGACCTCTGAACTCTTTTAGGGTTCTTCTCGGGCTGGGAAAAGAATGGGGGAAAGAGTACATAAAAAATTAAGTAGTTAACTAAATAAATAAATAATACAAAAAGGGGGGGAATTAGGAAAAAAAATAGAGGAAAAAAAAAAAAGATGGAAAAAAGGGGGAAGATTATATTTTACTTATCAATTTAATTTTGTTTAAGAAGAGAATGATATTATGAATTGAGAAGTTATTACCTTCTGCTAGAACATCCTTTATCGATTTATTTTGTAAATAAGTCTTTTTCATGATGCCATCTGGGACAGTCAATCAAGATGTGTTTGATTGTTATTGGGATGTTACATCTTTCACAAGCTATTGGGTTTGTGTGCGAAGTTGACATCAGATGACCATGTGTGAGTCTGGAGTGTCCTATTCTGAGTCTTGTTAAAATAACCTCATTAATTCTTTGCTTTTGGGTAGAAGAATGCCACTTTTTAACTTCGTTCTTAATTTGTTTTAGTTTGTTTTGTGGGGGTATATTTGTCCAATCATTTTGCCAGTCTGATATGGGGGCTTTCATAGTAGTTGGGGGGATTGTACAAGCCAATTTTGCAGCTTTATTTGAGGGGTTGGGGAATTATATAGTGTGAATGATTTCTGTTCCTCCCTCTCACCCTTCTGTCCTCACCTAACTATTTTGCAAATATCTTGGGTACACACTACTCCTTCAGGGTCTTCCCTTATGCCTCTTGTACCAGCTTTTGCTTATGAAACACCTGGCAGACTTAGAACACAACTTGGAAGCTACAGAACTGCTCAATTTTTGTTCCATAGCAGCAGTTTGTGTATTTTCAAAAGGGCACCAGCTCTGATCAGTTACATGATTAGCAAGTTAAATTACGCACTCCAGGTTTTAACAAAGTCCGCATGCTCTCTCTCTCTCTCTCTCTCTCTCTCTCTCTCTCTCTCTCTCTCTCTCTCTCTCTCTCTCTCTCTCTCTCTCTCTCTCTCTCTCTCCTCAAAGTTTCCTTTGCATTATCTTGCATCTTGCATGTAGAAAGAACATCCTTCATTGCATTTTAAAGTTATCCTGCGCACTGTGCTTTGCTGAAGTCATTTATTTACTGTAGATGCTTTTCTTTTCTTACTGTGTTTTGCTTCAGCCCTCTATACTGGATACACTACTCACAGGTGCTTTTGCTCTTCATCCCAGCACCGGGACTAAGTACCCTACTCTTTCAAACTCTTCAACTTCATTCTTGAAATTCTCTTCTTTGTACGTTGTCCACAGATCACTGAGGTGGTCAGGGGATGAAGTTGTTGTCAAACTTTGGCTGTATAGTTATTTGTATTCGTTAAATCAAGTGAGCTTTAAATTACAGATATTAATGTTTTTGTGCTCTATTTTTAAACTGGGTTTCATCTCGTCTTGAAGTTTGAGAGGAGATGCTTGATGGGTAAGGTTGTGAGGACACTGAGAATGAGACCCTTTTCTATAAACAATCTGTAATGTATAAAGAATTGATAGGTATTATGGCTTATGTAAGGGATCAAAGTTGAAATGCACAAGTCCTTATAATATATATCCATTGTTTAGAAAACTGGAGAATTTGTATGCAAACTGTGAAAACTGGGAAGAATATAAAAAAGAAAGGACTCCTTGGAGTCAGCCTTGCAGTGCCCTGAAGAGGGAACGTCCTCAGCAGGAGGTAACCAGTCAGTTACAGCCTGGAAGCAGATTCAAAGTGTTGTTTTCTAAGCAGACAGCTGTTTGCCAAGATGGGACAGCCTCTTACTTTCCTTGTGCTTTCCCCAGATGTATTTCCAGTTTCTCTGTCACAAGAATGCTAGTTCTTTTCAAACGTAAACAATTTACAGGAAATCAAACTTGGTGTTGGGTTTGAGGTTTCCTGGCTGTTCGTTCTTGACTTATTTGTACATGAGAGCAAGTGGGTGCTAGACGCTTGTCTTACGATTTGGTGTACAAAGTCCACTGGGTTTTACTGCCCAACTTCTATTCCAAACATGTTTAATGGCCAAAAATCCTAGTTCATTTTGTCTATGGATAACATGGAGGAAAATCTGCAAGGTTCACATTTCTACATTGTGTTATTGGTTTTTTGAGATATCTCACACTCTCTTTCTCTCACATCTTGTTATAGAAAATTAATCTTTTATTTAATCTCGTGGAACAATGAGAAACAAGTGATTAAAAATTGTTGCTACTGCTGTGTGAAGGTTATTGTTGTCACTGGATCTCTGCATATTTCGAGACACTGCAGTAAGGTCTGTTTAGTCTTGTGTTAACAGGGGTTACTACAGTTGTGTGAAGTATTGATTGCTCAAAATTCTAGGTTTTGGTACAATTGACAAGGGTGGTTAGGTATGTGAAGTAAGATCAGTTTGGAATTAAAAAATGTTTGGTTGAGAAATAAGTATTTCAAGCAGAATTAATAAGTAAAAAGCTAAGTCATATTGCAATGGTGCATTGATATATTTTCTAGAAGGATTAAAATCTGGCAAACTATCCTCATTTTCTCCACGAGAACATAGTACAATGTTTTGCAGGCCTTAATTGTAAAAGTGGAATCCAGTCAATTCTCAGTGGACTATTTCAGTTACAGGGTACTTGCTATATTTAGATATGGCTATTTAGTGACTTCACGAGGCAAAAGTGGATATATTTGACTGGCATTTGAGTTTTATTTTAGATCTCCATACCTTGGGGCTTTGTATGAATTGATAGGTAGTAGCAGATCAGTCAAATTTCATACCAACAGAGAAAATTGAATGAAAAGTTTCCTCCGCTTGCAAGCAGTCATTTCAGTTATATAGTGTTTTTAGTTCTATTTGAAGGAAATATTCTTATATTTGGTGTTGGCTTTACGAACATAAATGCCTTCAATTTCCCTCCCCACTTGGATTGAAAGGTGTTCTCAGTTTTAGAACTTGCTACAGCAGCTTCAGTGTCTTGAAATATATTTTTTTCATGTAGGTTATGGTATAACTCGCTTTATTTGAACTAATGTTTATGTTTCATGTAATTATTGTTGTTAGTGGTGTGTTCAAATTATCATAAGCTGTTAAATTTAAAATTGAACTTGGAAAATTTAGGTAATGGGAACCTTTTGTTATGACCAATTGTACATATATTTTATTGTACAAGGACTTCCATATTTCTGATTATTGCTCAGTTCTCTTAGTCCTTAGCTGCCATTCTGCTTATAAAGGTAACAACAGAATCACTTAACAGTTCGTTCCTGGCAAGATAAAGCAAGGCCTTCTAAAATGAAAGTGAAAGAGGTAGCACCAAATAATTCCCCAAAAGTAGCTGCTGTATAATCCATAGTATGGTTGTGTATCCCAAGGGTTGAGAGTTTGGGGAATTATATAGTGTGAATGATTTCTGTTTCTCCCTCTCACCTTTCTGTCCTCACCTAACTTTATTTTCCAAACATCTTAGGTACACACTACTCCTTCAGGGTCTTTCCTTATGCCTCTTGTACCAGCTTTTGCTCATAAAACACCGGGCAAACTTAGAACACAACTTGCAAGCTACGGAACTGCTCAGTTTTTGTTCCATAGCAGCAGTTTGTGTATTTTCAAAAGGGCTTCAGTTCTGATCAGTTACATGATTACCAAGTTAAATTGCGCACTCCAGGTTCTCTCTCTCTCTCTCTCTCTCTCTCTCTCTCTCTCTCTCTCTCTCTCTCTCTCTCTCTCTCTCTCTCTCTCTCTCTCTCTCCTCAAAGTTCCCTTTACATTATCTTGCATGTAGAAAGAACATCCTTCATTGCATTTTAGAGTTATCCTGCACACTGTGCTTTGCTGAAGTCATTTATTTACATGAGTTTTTTATTTTGTACTGTATGCTTTGCTTCAGCCCTCTATATACACTACACAGGTGCTTTTGCTCTTCATCCCTGCACGGGGACTAAGTACCCTACTCTTTAAAACTCATGAACTTCATTCTTGAAATTCTCTTCTTTGTACGTTGTCCAGGATCACTGAGGTGGTCAGGGGATGAAATTGTGGTCAAACCTGGGGTGTATAGTTATTTGCATTCATTAAATTAAGTGATCTTCAAGTTACAGATATTATTTTTTTATGTTCTATTTTCAACTGGGTTAATCTCATCATGAAGTTTGAGAGAACTGGAAAGAATATCCAAAAGAAAGGACTCCTTGGAGTCAGAATTGCAGTGTCCTGAAGAGGGAATGTCCTCAGCAGGAGGCAACTAGTCAGTTACAGTTTCGTAGCAGATTCTGAATGCTGTTTCTAAGCAGACAGCTGGTTGCCAAGATGGGACAGCCTCTTACTTTGCTTGTGCTTTCCCAGATGGATTTCCAGTTTCTCTGTCACTGAAGAATGTTGGTTCTTTTCAGATGTCAACAATTTACGGCAAGTCAGAATTGGTGTTGGGTTTGAGGTTGCTTGACTCTTCATTCTCAGGACTCTTTTTGTACTTAAGAGCAAATGGTTGCTGGACGCTTGTCTTATGATTTGGTGCACAAAGTCCACTGGGTTTTACTGCCCAACTTCTATTCCAAACATGTTTCATGGCCAAAAATCCTAGCTCATTTTTTCTGTGGATAACATGGAGGAAAGTCTGCAATGTTCACATTTCTATATTGTCTTTTTGTTTTTGTTTTTTTTTAGATATCTCACACACTTTCTCTCACAACTTGTTATAGAAAATTAATCTTGTATTTAATCTCACGGAACAATGAGAAACAATAAGCAAAAGATCTGTTATGATGTGTATATTTTTGAAAGTTTTAGCCTTTGTGTGATTGATATTGTACCGGGCAGAATTTGTCCCTTGGGATCATTGGAAAAAACTGGTGTGTTAATTGCAGAGGAATTTCAGTGGAAGCCTTTGGCCTAGAATGGATGGAAACAAAAGTATTTGGCAAGTCTTTGTAATTTGTAATAATGTGGCCATGGATATATTGGAAAGGTTATTTTTCTGTCGCCGAATGCCATGATACTGTGGCTGTGTTGAGATATCCAAACTTCGCTGAATGCAAAAGATGAACTTTTAAACAATTCTATGAGTCATATAATATGGTGAGGAAACTGGTCAAGTTTTTGTGGGTTAATTTCTGATTGCAAGCTTAATGACTACAAAAATCTTCTCATGAAAGCTTGTGCAGATGAGAATGAAGTAGAGGCTATGTAGAAACTAGTTTTCTTTTCTTCACAGAAGCAACAGAAATCAGTGCAAGTTTTTGAAATGGTTTCATCAGATTTTATGAAGTTTTGATTAGTTTCAGGTGTTCACAGGTTCCTTTAAAAAGTTTATAGACAATGAAGATATTATGTTGTGTACTGAACTTATCGGTGGCTCTTGAAATAGGAGATAAATGCCCCTGATGTGAAGTGTGTACGTAATGGTGAGACTGGTTTTTGGCTTTTTTTTTTGTTGAGATATTGTAACACAAGATTATTTTATTGCTTTTGTGGATATTTAGGTGTATAGTTGATACAGCTTTTTCATCTAGCTCCAAAATGGTCTTAGCAGGCCTTATGCTGTCTTGGTAACTTGAGAATTCACTAGAATGTCCACTGGTTTCTAGTTAATAGCCCTGATTTTGGGCAACTTGATTTATGACACTGGTCCTGCTGTAAGTGAGGAGTCTTCCCTGTTTTTACACTGATGTGCAGTTTACTTGCCAGTGAATTTGTGTCAAGGTTATCTTAGTTTTGATCTTCCGGAGTTTCAGAAAGATTGAAATTTACAGTGCTTACAGTAATGGCCTTTGTGAAACTTATCTTTGTCTCATATACAATTCAGGATGTCTTTTGCTTGAGGGCGGTTTGGCTTTTGAGTCCTTGCTCATAATGCAATAGGGTTCGAGGTGTTATTTTACAATGGCAGAGTTTGATGAAAGAGACTAAAGGTTGAAGTTTGAGCTCATATAGAGATGATAAGTTTGGCTTTCAAAGACATTAGGAAAAGATGTTTAGGGTTCTTTTCATAATAGTAAATGTTGGTGTACAGAAAACCTTGATCATCTCAAGCTTGCAATTCTAAAAGGTAGATCATGATGATAATTTTCATTTGATTAGAGTTGCTTCTTTAAAAAAGTCTTGTAAAGTGTTCTGTGAAGGTCTTAAGTTTTGACTAAAATTAGGATTGGTTTGTTACATTGGAGTCTGAAATCATCACCATCTTTCTCAGCATCTTTTCCCACTTCTAAGTGGGGGTCGCTGTTTCTGACAGCTTTCCTCCACCTGGCTCTTCTGTCAAACACATCGTCCTCTGACAATTGTTTCTCTCTCAGGTCTTCTCTAACTACATCGATCCACCTTCGCTTCAGTCTACCACTCGCTCTCCCACCAGGCACCTCCATCTGCATCACTCTCCTCCCTACATATGTCTCATCTCTTCTCACCACATGGCCATACCACTGCAGTCTTCTTTCCTGGGCCTTACTTGATACTTCTATGACTTCAGTAATTCCTCTCATTTTCATTGCTGACCCTGTCCATTTTTGTTACTCCACACATCCACCTGAGCATTTTCATCTCTACCGCATCCAATTTCTTCTCTTGCACTCTCTTTGCCGGCCACGTTTCTGCTCCAGACGTCAAAGCTGGTCTCACTGGTGTCTCATAAACTCTTCCTTTAACCTTTATGTTGATTCTGCGGTCGCACAAGACACCTGGCATCTTTCTCCAATGTTTCCATCCAGCCTCCACTCTGGGTGTTATTTCTACCTCCAAATTTCCATCACCAGCCACTGATGAACCAAGATACTAAATTTTTCTACTCAGTTCAACATTGTCCCTTCCATACTAATCTCGGAGTCTTGATCTTCATTAAAACTTAGGTATTCAGTCTTCTTCTACTGATCTTTAAACCTCTGTGTCTTCCAGTACCTTCCTCCATTGCTCTAGTTTTGACTCCACTGCCCCTGTTGGTGCTGCATAACACGATGTCATCAGCAAACAACGTGTACCAGGGGGATTGATCTCGTGTTCCTTGAGATAGCACATCCATTTTCAAGTCAAAAGGATATGGACTTGAAGCAGATCCATTCAGTTAACCTAACATTGCTTGTAACCTGCGTTTTTGATCCTTCGTACATATCTTGGGCCAGCCTCACATACTAAATTGAATATATAGTTACCGAATTGATTATATAGTAAGTGAATTGATTATATAGTTAGTGAATTATATAGTTACTGAATTGGTTATATAGTTACTGAATTGATTATATAGTTATACTAAATTGATTATATGGTTACTGAATTGATTATATAGCTACTGAATTGGTTATATAGTTAGTGAATTGATTATATAGTTAGTGAATTGATTATATAGTTACTGAATTGGTTATATAGTTACTGAATTGATGATATAGTTATACTAAATTGATTATATAGCTGCTAAATTGAATTTATAGTTAAAAAATATCAAAGTACTTATAAAGGCATTTGCTAAGAACAGATTTCTGTAACTATACAACTAAACTTCCATTCAAGCAAAGAATGTCAGTGATTGGCAGAGATTTTGCTTCAAAATGGAAGACCATTCCGCACAATATATCGAAATAAATTTACCATTTGCCCCAGGGGGGCCTGGTGGTCAGAGGCACTTAGGAGGAAGGAGTTCCTACTTCAACAGGACAGACAACAACCTTCTGTCAACAAACCTGGTCCTTTCATTGGTTTATCTGAGAAATTGGCAACCTCTGTTGCACCTGCTTTGCTGAGAGAGAGGGAGAAGACATGTGAAATGAGAAGGAACAGAGAGAGAGAGAGAAAGAGAGATTCTTTTTTAAGCCTGGTGGTCAATTTTGATCAGCATAGAGATTCACCTTCATTTCCAGGGGCGTACGAACAGTAGACTCCGCCTTCCTAGGTATTGCCAGAATTAGTCTTTGAAATATCCTTATAAATCTCTTAATTTGCTTGAATCCATTCATACTTTGGTACAAATTTTATGAATATACACTTAATATTAAATTCCTAATTAAATAAATAATTTATTATAATTTGTAGAGCAAATAATAATAGAAAAAGAAGAGTTTTTCTTAGACACTTTGGAGAAGAGGAGACTGGCAATGCTGTCAGTACTTGCCAATAGATAGATAGATAGATAGGTAGATAGATGGCATTAGCAAAGATTTTTAAGTTTTGAAAATGTAAACCTGTAGTTTCAGTGGCTAATATATATTTTATGTTTTGGCTTCTTATAAGTTTCCCTTACATTATTGTATTCCTTCATTACTGTGTAATGTAATTTTGTCAAATTGATTTTAATATCCTGGTTTTAATGGAAGTGATTCATTGGGTGAGGAAAGGATTTATTTGTAACTATGTAGTCCTTAGTTTCCCAATCTATGGTATTGGTTCCAATATTTTTCAGAACTGGTACATTGCTATCTGGGAGACTTCTTATAACTTCATTTGGACAGATTTGTACTTATCAGTCATCATTGCTTAATTGAACAACAAACCTTTCATTATATTTATATTATGCACTACTTAAAGCTTCCTAAATTCTGATCACCTTTTGGTATTGGTTCAAATCATGTTGAGGTAAGACATTATCTAGAGAATTATAATAACTTAATTTGCACATATTGTATTTGTACTTATCAATCATTATTGCTTTACTTTTAAAGCAAAAGTTTCGTTATATTCTTCGTAATTCCATTTTATACCGAATTTTTAAAGGTTAAAAAATATCATTGGCAAGTCATATTGAAAACATCATTCATTGATTTCAGATTGTGTGAATACTGTACACAGCTGCCTAATTAACTTGATCTTTATTATGTGGGAAGACAGTTATTACATTATATATATATATATATATATATATATATATATATATATATATATATATATATATATATATATATATATATATATAATATTATATATATATAATATATATATATATATAATATATATATATATATAATATATATATATATATATATATATATATATATATATATATATATATATATATATATATATATTGTTTGTTCCTTCCAGGATGATAATTTGAGACAAATCCTATGACTCCAGAATCCTTGATGGCTGACATGACAGAGAGCCCCCTGGCTGGCCACTCAGGGCCAGAAGGTGGAAGAATCTCATCAATAATTGCGGTGTTCACAAATGGCTGTTGATTCTTCTTCTTCTTCGTGGCTTTATTGTTGCAAGGTGAGAAAGACTGCTTTTGTTTTCCAGTTATGAGGACAATGGCAGAAATTGCCTTTATGGGGTCATTTTATTATTAGTGAGATGGATGGTGATGGGTTACTGATAATGGTGCGTTATTTACCCTAAGTATATCCAGTTTTTTTTTGGGGGGGGGGGTAAATTTGGGGAGAAGGACACTTTATGCTTCATACTTCAATATTTTGGATTATTCACATGAATTTGAAAGAATTTGTAGACCTTCCTAAACAAATTTGGAGTGTACTAATTTGGAATTATGTTCTGATAAGTTTTTCATGTGTTAGCTGCTATCAGATAACTTCTGTACCAACAAGATATGCTGTGTGTGTGTTGAGCAGTTTTGACTTTGAATCTGCAGAATCTAGGGAGGCCCTGGAACCAGGCTATGCATAGTTTGTAGAAGGAAGCACAGCTGGGTAGGTACCATGAGCTGTGAAAAGAGTGGTAGACACTACCACAAGTTACTGGGAAAGTAAATAGGTTAAAGCCCTAATGGCTATTTAGGCACAATGTCAGCATCAAATTGAACGTAGCTTGACCCACAGAAGAGTCAATAGATACCAACCTGACCAAACCTCATCCAGGACACAGTGACCTCTCAAGCCTTGGCTGAGACTTGGAACTCATTATTTCTTAAGAATGAGAAAGGATGGATTAGTGGAGTTATTTGACAAATCTTTCTCAAGTTTATTGCAGCTTCTTTAGGTAACTTGGAAATCGTGTAATAGTCATTTTTTGTGCGACCTTGATTTTGTTTCAAATTCAAATATGATGTTGCCTGAGGATATTTCATATTCAGTGATGAAATTCGACAGTGACAGTACTACTACAAGATAAGACCCAAAGGAGTTGACATAGAGTGGTCATGGGAACTTGCAAGCTTTTGGACTTCGGAACATTTCGAGTGACTGAAGAATTAGCCTACAGCTTCAAGTATGGCTACAGGCATAGAAGAAGGGTAGCCATTACGAAGTAGACACTTTGCAACGCAAAGGTTTGCCTGATATTATTATGTGGTGGTCTAAAGGAAAAGTGTAGGATGAATTAGTGCCAAATTCCTCAGCCCTGGAATGACTTGAGGAGACATTCTGGGCTCTGGTCTGATGTTGAGACTGATCAAAGTATGACTAGGCAGGACAGCCTTAGTATTCAGTTCATATCATGAAGTAACATCACAGTCAGGGTAATTAATTTAATCCCATATTCAGGATATTTTTAAAAACTAGGCAAATAGAATATTACTTGTTCATTATATCCTGTACTGAATGAGCAATTTATTGAGCAAATATAGTGGTAAGCGATACTTTGAAATTTTAGCAAAATTTTCTGTGAATTTCAGTACTCTGCTCTGGACAGCACGAAGACTGTCTTTACTGTTGGTAAAAATACATTGAAATATTTTTTATTTTATTTTTTATATCTGTTTAGTTACTTGAAGCCTTGTGCATAAAGTGAAGGAAATCAATTAGCTGTTGGTTTTATTGTATTGTCAGAAGTTCCCAGTCAGTCAGGGAGGTTGCTGATAGATACGATGTGCTCAATGGGACTTGCAGCAAAATGATTGTGTAGGCTTCATACCTCCTCACAAAGACCAGTTGCTACTTAAAATATATCGCTGCTGTAGCTGTAGCCCATATGACTGTAGTCAATGAGAATCTGATATATAAAACCTTTGTCAAAATGTTTTCTCAGAAAAATGAAATTGTATTATAATAATTTTGTGACTAGGGAATGTCGTCAACATAAATGGGACTGTCTAAAAAAAAGCAAAATGTTGTAAACTAAATTTTGGGATTGTTGCAGTCTAAAAATCAGAATGATTTCAACCATTCTGAAATGATACCTGGAGCTTTCTAAGTAAGGGTTTATTGAGAGTTCCTGCTGATATACCTTGAGAATTGTAGCTTCATCCAATTGATCACATCAAGTGTGTCACTTGTAAACCATTATCTTTCACTAATTAGGATGTCAGATATTCAAAGTTGAATCATTTTTCAGGATGATTCTCCAATCTAGAAGTGACTTTATGGAACACACACAGCAAGTTTTGGGAATACGTATAGCCAAGTGAATCTCCACTCAAGATCTTCAGTTAGGACCAACCTTATCGCTATTCATCAGAACTGCCCAATTATCTCAGCCTAACTCGAACCTTTCACAGATGCAAGATGAGCCCTGAAGAGCTATCAATCTTCAGTCTCAGTAGTTTAATTTAAGGTAAGGGAAAATTTTGCTGAGTATTAGAATTCAATATCCCAAGGTAAGGTCAACCCCAGCCTAGGTTGAATGACGCAAATGTGGCTTGAAGGTAAAGCACCTTATCCAGCTTAGGATAGAGAAAGGACCCTAGGATGTGTTGTTAAGGATCCAGGACATGGTGAATCCTTCCTGAACCAAGCTAGAGCTGGATAGTAGATCCTTTGAGAGTTGAATAAGTAGGAAGGATTTATTAGTCAGGGGTGGTGGGTGGGTGTTCTGGGGAAGAATAATCTGATCAACATTGGTTGTCCCAATTTAAGTTAGGTTCTGGCAAGATAAACTGTGTAGGCTTCAAGTGAAATTGGTCTCTAACCTATATATAAACATCAAGTGAAATTGGCCTATAACTTCTATATAAACATGAAGTCACTGGCCTATAACCATTAGTTTCCTTGACTGTGAAGTCTATAGTCATTGTCATAATCTTAGAATGTGTTACAATATGAGAGAAAGGTGGCTATACAAATATGAGACACAGGTGATGCAAAGTGCCCAGCAGTGAACTGAAAGTAGGCTGCAGCACTTTTAATAGGTTTATACAAATACTAATTGTGCAAGAAACCCTTTTTTTTTCTTTCATCCTGTGTGTTACAGGATACCTGTGATCAGCTAAGTATGCAGGGAATATTTGCATTTAAAGTCATTAATAGACATTTGGTAGTTACTGTTCTTCTTTCATAAGATTTTGTGGGTAATTAATATAACTTAAAACCAGTTATCGTAAATTTGTTCAAAAAATCATTTCAAAGCAGTTAACTTTGAGAGTTCTCAGTGTCACTTCAAACTTAGTCCTCAGTATTATTTGAATGTTGTCAGATAGTGTCACTTCAAACTTAGTCATCAGTTTTATTCCAAATGGATGTTGACTTTCATTGGGAAAGTTTTTAAAAGAGTAGAAGAATTATTCAGCGTTTGCACACATTCACCATTGTCACAAGTCTTATTTGAGCACAGGGTCATGTTTCACACTGAATATCTCAGTCCTAACTTGTGCCGTATTCAGCTTAATTATAAAAATGAATTGAAGTGTAGAGTTTATTACACATTCAGAAAAGTCTTCCTTCCCTCAATACTAGTGCAGTATTGATCTTTCTTTTCTTGTACACTTTCAATATATTGAAACAATTTCTATAATAGTAGTCAGCAGTGACAGTCACTAGCGATAAATGAATGTCTGTTGTATAAATAGTTTGAAAATATAGTCAGTAATAATGTCAGCTGTCAAAAATATTGATATAAATTCAGTGCCCGTACAATCGATGATAAAGACTTCTTAATATTTTTTTTATTTTTCATGTCTTCTTATAGCCTGCATATACAGTAGTGAGTTCCTTTGACCTCTCTCAGGAAACTGGCTGTGAATGAATGTTTTTTTTAGGCAGACAGTGAAATGGAGACAGGCAAATGAAACTAAAATAGCACATTAACAATTGTTTAAAAATCAGGAAACAAATCTTTAAGTTATTGCAGACATTTAATTTCAATTTTCATGAATTTTTTGGATAATTTTTTTTAACCTCAAACCAATGACCTTTTTTGTTCCAGTAAAATTAAAAAGCCAAATTTTTGTTCCAGTAAAATTAAAAAGCCAAATTTAGCAAGTTTTTGTGTAAAAAATACTTCAGCCCTACTTTATTATTTCAGAAAATAATAATTACAATTTACTGTAAAAAAAATTCTGTAACATGGAATACATATTCATCAACTTATACCACTTGGTAATATTTCAACTAAGTGAAATAAACAAGAACTACACAAAATTTTACCTGCAAAAACTTTTATACAAAAGTAGATTATACAAAAGTAGATTAAAAATTAGAAAGAATAACTCAAGTTTGCACCTACAGCTTGCCTGATGCCTCTTCATGGATACTGACCACCTCAAACTTCAACATGTGTTGCTGTGAGGGAGTGAGCTGGCTACAACACCTGGTTAAATTTCAACCTATAGCCATCACCTAGAACAAGGAAACCAGTATCAGAGACAATAAATGACTGCAAACATCAGGCAACAACTTACAATTTCCTCCTGAAGCAGCTCGAAGGACATTAGTATCTGTTACAATCATCATTCTTCAACAGTGACTGTTCATGTTGGTAAGTTATCAAGTCAAATACTCTATAAAAATAAACATCATTCAAGTCAGGAAAGATTGGAAGAACGCTCGAGTCAAGAAAAACCTTGTCATCGTCTATAACAGAGATTAAAATACACAATGTAAATAGTAATGTAAATGATGTATAATTGCTCTTCCAAAGCTGCACAATGATGAGTGGGAGACTGATCTTGATGCGAGTTTCCCTCCACAGTAATAACATCAGACTGACGTGTTGCCTTCCTCCTTCAACTATGTTCCGCTGTTTACATTGTGTGTGCTTTAGTCTCTGCTCTGTTATGAGGATGAGATTTTTCCTAACTCGAGTGTTCTTCCAATCTTTCTTGTCTTGAATGACGATATTGTTTCAGTATGACCTGATAACTTAACATGAACTAGTCACTGTTGAAAAATGATGATTATAACAGATGCTGATGCTCTTCTTCCAGCTGCTTTTGTAGGAAAACTGTAGGTCGTGGTTTGTTGCCTGTTGTTTGCAGTCAAGTCTAGTCTTGGTCACCTTCAGAAATAGCAGGATGGACAGTTACATATGGTGAAGTCAAGTTCCAGCCATTTTTAAGCAATGGGTCGAAGAACACTCACATCACTCAAGTCAGGTTAAGGCAAGTTCCCAAGTTCATGTCACTCTTCAGCAGTGGCTGGAAGAACACTTCCATCAAGTTAAGACTAATCCCCTTGTTCTTCAGCTGTGGGTAGATAAACACTCAATCTCTTTGTTCTATGGCTGTGGGTAGAACCCGCAAGTCGGGTGAAATCTGGTCCTCGTTGTTCTTCAGCAGTGGCTGGAAGAACACCCAAATCAGGTCATCAAGTCCTCATTCTCCAGCAGTGGCTGGAGGAACACTCACGTCTCCTTTAGTCTAATCCTCATCGTTCTTCAGCAGAGTCTGGAAGAATACTCGTGTCAGGTTAAATCTAGTCTTTGTTGTCCTTCAACAGAAATTTTAAGTTAGGTAATATAATTAAACAATTACTTAATCCTGTTCATTCTGCATTCCATTTAAATTACTATTAACACCATGTTATCATAATAAAATTTACTAAACAATTACTTAATCCTGTTCATTCTGCATTCCATTTAAATTACTATTAACACCATGTTATCATAATAAAATTTACTATGTCAAATATTTTTCTTTATCAAATACTCTAAAATAATTTTTCATTTACTCTACGTAGTTAAAAGATACATTGATAAGAATGAGTATGGAAATAAAAGCACAAATTGAAATAAAGCAAATCAATACAGTAATCAATCAATAAACAAAATAGCAAATAAAAATATATGGTAATCAATTAATAAACAAAATAGGTAGATGATCTGGAGATACAAATCAATATCATTTCTATGCCTAACACATCAGAAATACTTGGGCAGTCAGTCATGCATGGCAGTTTGAAAAATAGCAATGTATCTTGCACTGAGAGGCTGATGTGGCATCAATCATTTTGCTAATGAAAGTTTGTCAAAAGTTAAAAGGTTAAGAAAATATGGAAAGAGCACAGACACACCTTGTAGCAACCACTCTCAGAAACAAAGGAAACCATTGGTGTCTTTCTTCAGCAGATAACCTCCATGGAAGGCTGCAGGATATTCAGACACGAAATCAACACTCCAACAATGGCTGAAACCTACAAAAGATTCTTGACAACTACTTGAGACTGCAGCAGCATGTGGCTGGCACTAGTGCCATCACCTCTGAGACATCCTATGACCAACAGACATCAGGGGAACAATATGAAGGTTTCTGTTAGCATTAAAACTATTCTTTTTCGTAAACAACACATGAGATTCTTATGAAAGCAAATAATTTCTCCCATGGGAAAGCTTTGACAGAAATACAATGCTAAAAAATATAAGTCAAAGGTACAACAATAAGTAGAGAGAGAGAGACAGAGAGCCTTTGGTATCAGTTCTTGTTAAGCGCACGTTTAGCTTCGTCCCATACTAACATCACTTGCTTCTCCTTTCTAGCAACAACTCCCTTTTTGTACTGAGAGGGGCCTGAACTCCAACAAGAGTAGAATTCGAATTGCTTGCATACTGTTCAATTCATATTCTAGAGCAACAATTATATCAAGTAAACTTCCTCTGCAATCCAGGTGCCTGAGATAATGAGGTCTAAGATCATTAAAAATACAACCATCAAAATATCTATTGTTGATTGTTTACATATAAAAAGAAGCCTCATTAGAATAACTTTGTGAGGTATCCAGTGTCTCAACTGAAGTCACTTCATTAATTAAAACTTATAAAGATCAAAAGCAACTGTTCTCAGATCCTACCTGTAGGATTCAACCCACCAGCATCACCACTGATGGTGGTACACAACTGCACCTCATAACCTTTTCCACAATGTTTGCCCGACGAGGAAATACCCAACAAGCAAGAAAGTCAAAATAAAGGAGTCAGTGCACAAAAAGCAAAGCCTTCAAGGTCTGCAACATCAAATGAGAACTGAAATTGATAAAAAAAAATATGGTAGAAAAAAAGGGCAGACTAAGAACAAAGTAGTTAATTTCATGGTAATCAAGGAATCAACTAATTATCTGTTTAGTGCTGCCATTAAGTATGGAAAAGAGCATCACGGACTGGTGAAGGCCATGGCATAAAGGCTATGATACAGCCCAAGATTTGACAACATGGTTGTATAGTCCCTCCATAGGACAGCACAACTAAAAATGGCATCTACAAAGTCTTGGCTGCTGCAAACATCAGCATGTACGCTCATTCACTCACGCATTGCAAAACTGAAAGGGATTTAGGAAGACACTTATGTTTCAGACCCCAACAACCCTTCCATAATTCCCACTCCCAGAAAGATGACAAAGTAACAAGTGCCTTTCATCCATTCTTGTTCCATGAAAGTGAACTTCACAGACTATAAACAATAAAGGTAAGAATGACTCCCAAAGAGGAAGAGATGTATTCCAGCAATTCAGGAAGAGCTGTCCACAGTGTGTTTCTGCTCTCTCAAACAGCAGCACTGAACATGTGGTCTCTCTCTCTCTCTCTCTCTCTCTCTCTCAAGAACAACTGAACTTACAAACAGAATTCCTCTGAACTCTCAATGAAACTTCTTCAACCAGTTTTAGGTTGTATCAAAGAATGGAATGGCTCAGATTTTAGCCATTTTCAGGTTATTACAAAAAAGCTAAGCTGAACCTTGAAATTTAACAATGACACATGGAGTACTGGGAACAAGGAGTGTCATGTGTAAAGGCTCCCAGCTGTTTAAATGATAGAAATGAACCTTCAAACTCATCAATGACACACAGAGTACAAGTAAAACTCCTCAGAATGGAAGCACAAGAATATATGAACAATGAAATTAAAAAATGACACTTTTTAGCAGCAAGAGCACCTTACGTGAAGACCCCTAGCTATATACATGATAGAGATGAACCTTCAAATTTAAAAAAAAAAAAAAAAAAAAACACAAGGAACACTAATAAAAATGTCCTCAGAATGAAGGAACATGGCTAAATGAACCCACATTTCTTAGGAACAAGGTAACTTTCACAAAGCAAGACTGAAAACAGCTGAAAGAAAAGTTCTCTTGAGAGGAGGAAAAATACAGGTGTCAATTTACCTCCTCTCTGAAAACTCCTCATATCTTCAGGTGCTGAATTTGTAAACGAAAATAATTCAGGGTTTGGTAAAGCAGAAGGTTGTATCTGCAGTAACAATGGGTCAGCCAGGGAGAAGCTACTTGGCTGAGATCATTTAGGACAAAAACCAAAGCTATGCAGATGGCCAAATTATTTGCCTTATTGCTAACACTATTCCAATTACCTTTGACAGGTGAAAACCAAAAACATCAGCTGCAAGTGTCGGGTTTGACAGTCAGGAGACGAAGCATTTTCTTGGCAATGCCACAGTTTTGTTATACTTGGCTAAATGCATCTTCGAGTGGAGGTGTGGTCTACAGGTAATCCTTTTAGAATCTTCTGTGCATCTATTTGATGATATCCTGGAAAGAGAAGAGACACTTGAGCACAGCAGAAATGGAACTCTCACAAACACTGGACTGAAGACCATTAACTTGCAAAATAAGTGAAAAAATGTCTGACATTCAAGATACACATAATCTTGGCCAAGCACAGTACTGCAGTTAATTTACTCCAGTAGATTTATATAAACTCCTGATCTGAAGAAGACTTCCCTTCTACATAAAATCACCTGAGGAAAACAAGGGCATATACAAAACCATACAAACATTTCACGTTACCTACCTGACAACTGCTGCGGTCAAGTGGATAACGTGACCTCATTCTGATACTCTGGATGAGGGTTCAAATCCTGTTACAGACATCAGAATGACTTCACATTCTTCCATTTCGATCTAAGGCTTGTTAGTGGCAAGAGCATCCAAAATGTGTGATGACACTGAGAAGCTAAGATTTTGGTTATTGTCTTAAAGGCAAGTAAGTGTACCTGTAACATTGACAATCAAATATCTTTCCTTTACTTTCCATCATTTCATTCTCTTCCACTTTGCTGTTCAGCTTCTTTAACCTAACTGTACTCCAATTTACGCCTTTTGTGGAAAAACAATCCCTTCGGGGGAACCATACATGGAAAGAGATATGGAAGACTCGCTTGTCTCAACAATTTAAAAATGGCAGTTAATTCAATAGCAACCATCCAATAGTTAAGGAGTCCACTAGAATTCAGCTTTCATAGCAAAAGTCTGAAAAATACTGAGTGCTCTGGTCAAGAAAATATTAGCGAGTTCTCAAGATGGACTGAATCGTTTCAGAAAGGCTAAGTATCAATGTAACATTAAGATGAACAAATCCTGCTCATAACTGAGAATGCTCATTAATAAATATAGCACAAATATCCTTGTCAAACTTCATGAGTTTATTTATTCATATATATTAGAACCCATTATTAAGAATACCTAACTTCCTTTACATCAACATTCTGAATCTGAGCTTACTTATAGATTAATTTAACTAAAATACATTTTGCAAAAAAAAAAAAAAAAAAAACACATGACCCTAAAAGTAACAATAGGTTTTGCAAAAACACACCAAAACCCAAAAAGTAACAAACTCTATTTACCTAAAATATGTCTTGCAAAAAAAAAAAAAAAAATACATGACCCTAAAAGTCACAAACTGAATCTGCCTAAAATATGTTTTGGGAAAAAAAAAAACACTAAGTCACAAATTGAATTTACATAAAATATGTTTTGCAAAAAAAAAAAAATAAAAACCACATGACTCAAATTCAATTCAAGTGCCAAACTGCCCTTGAAAATGAATCTTGAATTTCAATTTGCATATTATTAAGAGTTGAAATATTCATGTACATAAGCCATTGTTAACAATACTCAACTTTCTCTTAATTAAAATCTGAATGAGAATCTACTCACAGATCCATTTACCTAAAATATGTTTTGCAAAAAACCACGACCTTAAAAGTAACAAACTTAATTTGAGTTTACTTATTAAATCTTGTGCCTAAAATACCAAATATCCCCTAACAATAACACAATTTCAATTTGGACCCATCACATCCGGGCAGTGTCTTGAAATATGCAGAGATGCCGTGATTATAATAATGCCCCTAAGAACATTCTCCTTAGTAGTTACAATAAACTTTTAATTAATTTGTTTAAACTTTTACATAATTTGTGTAATGTTAAGCAGGATGCACTATCATTGGGGCAAGCTTCGTACAAAATTCAGAGAGTCTCCACTCTTGCATCACATTTGAAATAATATAAACAAAATTTTGAAACGTCCCCTACCCTTGAAAGTCAGAATATAAATATAATTCAGGCTATAGTGTCCCTCCTGCATTACAGAAAGCCTGGGCATAACCCAAGTCTTGGAAGTAAAATTGAGCAGTCTACCTTGAAAATTGTTGGAGATATGCATCTTTGAACAAATAAAGGTGCAGTATACTGTACACGTTTTTATGGTTACCGCTCCGGTCACTGCCACTGCCCACAGCCGTAACTGTCATGAGAGTCATAAGTGAAAGGGTTAAGAGTGAATGGACAGGATAACTGACCGATATATGTTTCCTGATACACTAAGCTGTTTGTAACTGATATCAAACTGATAGATATTCGAGTAAAAACAAAACATTGTCTCTTGAGACCTACAGAACTTACTTGATAACTGATCTCTTTCTGATAAGAAATGTGCATAAAAAAACTATTTAAACTTATGAATCTCACATAAAAATGACAACATATCCTGAGGTATGCTGAGGTGTAACAGAGCTATTATATAAATGATCACAAGAATTGTTACTAATATATATCACAATACACTGAACTGCTTTATAGCTGACAGTAAACTAGATAAACTCGATGTCTTAGTAAGAAAACTGTGCAGTGTTCTGAAACACAGCTGATATTAATCTTATAAAACGCCTAAGTAAAGCTTCACAGGTTATATTAATCCGATATGAATACCATGCTACTTTAGAACCAGTCACAAAATTAAATTTCATGTTAAAAGACCGATGTATCTTGGAAAATGCTGAGCTAAAATGGATGGGCATTATTAAATCGAGGCAAAACGTATGAGAAAAATATATATCCTAAAATATTAAACCGGCAGCAGGAGTAAATACTTCATAAGCTAAATTATATGGAACTCTGAACTTGACTTGGGTCAATAGGCACTTGTATGACCATAATAAACTACAATTTGGACATTACTATAAACTTAAGTCTATCCCAGCTTTCATTAAAAGGCGTCCTTCCAACATTTACGTTTGTAAGACCTAGCCTCTGTCATTAACAACTAATGTTTGGTTATGACCACATTCTGGTACAATACACAAATCTTATAAATACAAGTGTGGTAATTTCCTGATGCTGACTTTCTTCATTCAAAGTCGAGGCTTGAGGGATTCCAGATGTAATAGTCCCATTTAGCTTCCAAGCTGTGCATTCAGTAGAGACAAACAACATTCTGAAAAAATGAGAAAGAAATTAATGAAACATCAAACTGGAATCATCTTCTGGTTTACAAGGTATCGGAATGAAGATTAGTAGCTTAAATTAAGCCCAAAGCATTCTGCATCTGGGCCCATTTTACTAAGTAGGGCAGAGATGAGACAGGGTCTTCTTACACTCGTTCTGAATGTTCGTAGCCTTTTGTCAAGGATAACTGGATGCAATTTTATTTAGTCACAGCTACAGTTCATATATTAAAGGAATTCAATATCAGATTAAAGTGCGAATTCACTGAAAATGTGTCAGAGGCTTCTTGGTCTAAGTTTCAATCAACATACATTATTAAAATAAATAGTTTATCTTAATTAAATATTATCGTCATTATTATTATTAATGACTACTTGGGCCTGGCCATAACTTGGAAACACAATTCATCATTTTGTCATGATGTAGTAAAATTTCTTAGTACAAACATTGTCTCCTCTTTATTTGTCTTAAATCCAGGGTGGCTCAATTATTATTAGAAAAGAAACATTTACAGCTCTCACTGACCAACTTTCTCTAAAGTACTACTCAAAAACACTAGAACTGACCCATAATTACCAGGGAAATGACAAGAGAAAATAAGCTGGTCTCACAAAACTGGAAATTTCACAATACCAAGAATTTACGTATAAAAGTGACGAATACTGAAATAATCTCATTCCAGACATCATTTTCGTACTGCAACGGCCAATCCTTTACCAAATTAATTTTCCTATTGGGAATATTCTAAAAGCTACTGGCAGTGACAGGCAACAAATTTCAGTTTCATTATTTTCATTCCATATCAGACACAGTCCAAAAGTTAAAATCTTTAGGTTTGCCTCCATATGAACTACTACTCCCATCCGACCAAAATAATACATTTTCCCAGACACCTCACTCTGCGTCCTTTAAATGCTTACCTTTGTCAAAGTTCATTCCAGTCTTTAGATGCTTCATATTCTGCCACTCAGCTTTAACTGGCAATCTGTAGATCATCTGGAAAGGTGAGAAATGCATCAAGATCATGGAATATTGAGGTCTTCTTGCTTATATGGTATCAAAATGGGGCATCTTTTTTTACAACCACGACCCAAGTCTTCATTATTACGAATAGCACGGAGGAGGTGCTTCTCATTTGTCCGTACTGCATTATCAAGGATATCTTTCTCAAATTCAATTCAATCTGCAATCCTAGCTGTTAAATAAAAGAATAAATATGGTCCACAACACAATTAACACTAAAAACTGGGTAGAAGCTTTTTAATGCAAATATAACCATTTCTCAGTCTTGCTATCAGGTTTCAGCATTCTCAAACCATTTGACAATCTGCAAAAATCTTTTAAAATCTAAATCCAACAGAATTTCAACTTCCATGATTCAGATTCATCTTTCTGTTATGAACTCATGCATGACACAGTAATACAATTACTAATTACCTGTTACTTTAATGGAGATACTGCAAGTGACAGTCTACAAACTGATAACTTCAAGTTTCAAATTGTTTTGTTCCTTCCAAAACCTGCCCTAAAATGTTAGATCACTATATTTTTGAGGTTCTATTGCATCAACCTGCAAAATTCTATACATTTTAATCCCCCACAACCAGTATATCATGCTTAGGTGATACTTTCTCCAAAGAAACATCAATTCACGCTTTCTGTCCCAAATCTTGCCCAGCTCTCCCCCATGTATCTGGGACCTAATAAGGCAGTTTGCATAACCAGTGCAGGCTGCAACTGCAAGAAAACCTCTCATTCAAATACACTGACAAAAGGCTTTACTCTGAGCAAGACAATGCAAGATCTGGTGAGTTCTGCCATGCCAAAATACCTAACGTTGTCCAAACAAACTTTTAGTAAAGAGTTTTGCAAACCATAAACAGTACCTGAACCAGTGTAATACCTTGGGTGTATAGCCTTTATTCTCAAAAGACTAATGAAAATAAAGGTCATGTAGGCATAGAGACTTCAGTCTTTTTGTAAGGAATGATGGTCGTAGTTACTTAACATCAATCTACCTTCTTTAAGGTTAATTACCTAATATCATTATACTCTACCCCATCCTACCATATATCTGACACTTACACTTACACCCCATCTGGATCAGGCAGAGGTTTTCTTACATGCTTATTTTACCCATGGGTACTAATCTGGATCAAAGATTGTTTTAAATCTTTCAATAACTAAGCTCAAGATTAAATGAAATTTATGTAGACCTACTGTAGATTCTATTTAAACTTACTACTAAAACTCAAAAACATGAAAATTGCTTAATTGCATTTCTACTATTTTTCAGGAGTTACAAACTGACTATTATCACAGAACTACAATCTACATTATTTTACTGTGCAACCTGTAACTGAAGACAGATTCACACAGCTGTAATGGAGAAAATACTTGCACAATTTTTCAAGCACACAATGCATAAACCTAAACTCTATAATTATGGCTTTCTATATGAAACTAAATGGGCTTCTTTTCTGCACTTTGAGAAGGAATCTTGATTGATTACCTGTTCCAAATTTAAAGTTGCAATAGACGAAGGTCAACAGCTCTGGACCTATTTGAATTTAACCTCCATATTGGAGTTATCGGAGCTATACTGGACTCCACACTGGGTCCAATAAATTGGGATCATCTGGACGAGATGACGAAAGGAAAAAGGAGTTTGAACATGTGAGGAAGTTCTAGCTACTTGACAAAAAGTGTATAATTTGCTTAAATCTGAACATCTGAAATAAATTGTTTCATTACACTTTAACAATGCCAATTGCGGTCCTTGAACTCTGATGAAAAGCTAGGAAATTAAATGGTTTAAAATCAACCTTAAAAGCAAATTTGGGAAAATCAATTTTAACAAATTGAATAGTTGACAACCTTGCATACTTTTTAACCAAAGTTTGTCCAATATACTCTCCTGCAGACTAACCAATTCTGCTAAACATCATCAGCTTCCAAATACTTCTGAAGCCCCACAACTGAATTTAGTCTGACCTATTTTTCAATATAGCCAGTTTGCAATCTTTAATTGGGCTTCTTAGCATACAAAGGTGTTGCATATTGATTGCACCAGGTCAACTGTATGCAGTTAATCCAGAGAACAGAATAGAATATTGAATTTAGGCCAAAGGCCAAGTGCTGGAATCTATAAGGTCATTCAGTGCTGAAAGGGAAACAGAGCAGAAAGGTTTGAAAGGTGTAACAGGAGGAGAACCTCAAAGCAGCAGCTGCACTATGGATCAATTGCTAGGAGAAGGTTGAGGAAATTCAGATGGAAGAAAGAGAATATGAAAGGAGGTACAGTAAAAGGAATGAAAGGGGTTGCAGCTAGCGACCAAAGGGATGCTGCAGAGAACCTTGAGTAATCAAGTGTCTTACCTTGACAGACTATCAATTCAGGTGACAGACAAGAATGTCTTGACCTGGGTCAATCTATATCCATGGGGTCCTCCTCCACACTCACTTCTTCCAAATGAGGGTCATTATTCTCTTGGGTGCTCAGCCTGAAAGCAAAACATTTCATTAGATCTTGATGGTGTCAGTTCAAGGTACAGTAGTCCTCTAAGAGGTGCAAACATCTTTTTTTATTCGCAATTTAGATCTAAAGATGGTGATAAATGCTTACCATTTCATTACGATGAGGTTCAAGAAGAATATATTAATTTTCAAATGACACCACCATTGCCTCATTAACTTCAAAGCACTGTTGCTGTTATTTTTGTATGAAAATGACCCATACTTCTGATGCAGAGTCCAACCAAAAAGGTGACTTTTGTAACTAAAGCCATCCACCACTCAGAGGCAATACCTTATTAAAAATTTCATAGTTGACTACACAAAGCTTGTCTGCCCTACATGCAATAAGTAACTGTCCTACATATGTAGATCACATGTAGTTTGGATGATTTATGTACAATTTGGTTTTCCAAAGTGGGCTCTACAAATACCTTAACTTCACGGTGTTGTTAGATTCCTACACAAACAGGTATTTTTTTTCTTAAGTCTGTTTCAAGACCGAAAAACTCCTTACATACTGCATATAGGAAATGACTGTTAATTTCAAAAACTGATATACGATTATTTTATCATCTTTGAACAGACCAGACCCAGAGTCATATTCTTGTGTGGGTAAATTTACTCCCTCTAAGCTTAGTTCATAGTAGGCCATTTTGGTCTTCACACATACTTCACTTTTCCATGAGCATTCTAGTTTGCTGCGTTGGAAGAATCGTCTATTCGAAGACTCCGATATTGAGAGATCATCTCTGTAGATAACTCAACTTGAATATTTGACGTAACCTAAAAAACTTGCACCTGATCTTACAGTGCAGTAGGAATGCAGGTGATCCATATAAATTAGGAATAAATGCTGTATTGTACAAGCTATTTTATAAATAAGGAATTGTATATAATGGCTTTGATTAATACTGATTCAAAGTTCATTGTACAACAGAGAAGCAATCATAATGATAGATTAATAATGATTTAAAGTTCACTGTACGTTAGAGAAGCAATCTAGAATGACCCAGCTTAATGCTCAAGGCTGAATGAGCTCTAAGTCTCAAAATCTGATGTCTGTATAACAGACTCTGAATGCAATGTTGTTAAACATCACATCTGTCAAAAGGTTTAATCAGCTGTTGCTCTTCTTAATGAGGCTTATTGTAGTGCACTGTACATGACACAAATAAATAACACTGTACGTGACAAAAACAAATAACACTGTATGACAGAAACAAATAACACTCTATGTGATACAAACAAATAAATTTAATTTAGAACAAAACTAATTATTATATTTATTCTTCCCCCAATAACTTAGTAATTAGAACAAGAAATATGACAGCAATACTGTTCTGAATGATTCTATCTTAACAGCATCAAAAATCCTGCCGTTAACACAATTCATATAAAAGGAACTTTTTAATCTTGTGATAATACTGACATCTGGTTGAAATACTGAAAAATAAAATGGCAAACTATTTTAAACTTCAGCACTGAAAGCTTGAAGGATTTTGCAACAAATCAATCTTCATCTGAAAGCTTGAAGGATTTTGCAACAAATCAATCTTCATCATGTGCAATCCTTGTAGTCTGTTTTCCAGTTCACTATGTACTACATCAGTGAGCTAATCAATTGCCTATATTAATTTGTATCGTACACGTATGCAATATGCTCTGCATAAAACAAGATACTTTAAACACACTTCCTTACCATTCAGCATTTACGAATCCATTGTAATTTATGAAAATGAGGCTATGAAATAAATAAACATAAAAAAATAAATAAAAATAAATAAATAAAAATAAATAAAGAAATAAATAAATAAAAATAAATATATAAATAAAAATGAACAAATAAAAATAAATAAATAAAAATAAAAAAATAAATAAAAATAAATAAAAATAAATAAATAAATAAAAATAAATAAATAAAAATGCACTGTGGGGGGAACTTCCAGCCATTCAGTGCTAAGGGTCCATTAAGATCACAGTCTTCAGCAATTCCTGCTACTTAGAGCTGTTTTGCAGCGGAACTGATGTCATTCTTCGTTCACAGCCGTCAGGGCCCTGAAAAACAGCAGATTACAGGTATCAGCAGAGTCTAACCTGAACCTGACATTATTCCTAACACAGTCACTTATGTCAGTCCCAGAACAGCTAAACCTAATCCTATCCTTGAATTAGGAACTGGAGCTAGAATAACATTTGGAGGCTAATAATCTTGACAAACAGTACTGCAAGTTTATCTTCTGAAAGGACAGAAACATGACCCCAACATTTCAGGACCATCCAGGGAAACCTGTATAAATGATTCTGGATCCGGTTCAAAGTAACCCTGACCCTATTCACGCCTCAGCTCTTTGCTGGAGCTAAGATAAATGTGCAACACAATGACAGCTCAGAATCTGGCAGTAGGGGATGATAACTCAGGAAGAGGTACCACTGAAAGACGTAACTTGAGCACTGGTGATATACTTGAAGTGTGAAAGGCATTGGGTTTAGCATGCAAAAACAGCAGTTAAGGAAAGGGGCATCTTTTAGCCAATAGGATGAATATAATGAATACAAAGGGAGACCAGAGGGAAGTGTGATGTCTCAATGAGACGCTGGGAGTCTTCTCTCAGCAATGTCAAACGGCCCCTTGCAAGCAATTCAGAATCTGCTTATAACTCCTGCAAAAAAGGCCACACTGCACTAAATACCAGCATTTACAAAAACATTCCACACCAAAATTTTATGCATTTTCTTTCACAAGAACCTATGAAGCCATTACCTGCTTATGTCTTAACTAGTTCCAAGTGCCCAGATTGGAAAGTGATAAAGAGCAAAGCAAGCTGCAGTCCAAGATCTGAAAACTCAGGAAGAATTAAAGCATATTTTTGGAAAAGCAATTTGACACATTACTTGCAATGGTATGCACATCATACCAAGAGGCAACACCTCCATTATATGAACATTAAATTGTATACTCACAATGATTTTGAGTCACAACCATTGAGCAGACACTACAGGATATTGGCTACGATTCCAAAGAGTACTGGGTTATATGATAATTGATGGAACTCCTGAGTAAAGGAATAAAAGCAAAAAGGTAGAAGTTGAATTCAAAGCAGCCTGGACCAAAGTATTGATCAAAAGACCTGGTACTACCATCTTCCACATTTGGTGAATTTACGAGATGACTTTTTATTCAGGTTTCAAATACTGAAGACATCTTACTTTTCATTGTAATTCTTGCTTGTTATTAGAAATAAATTTGCCTCAACATTGCAGTAGGAAATTTCATCCCCACCAGCTCACAAAGTACAATGCGTACACATTCTCGTGATCTGTAGTACACAAGTTGTCAAATATGGCCCCTTAAGTTTTCAGCTAAAATAGTTAATGCTGAGGTTAACAGCTATGGACCAACAGTTTTGACAGGGTGAAGAGCATCCCTAAGAGAGAGAGAGAGAGAGAGAGAGAGAGAGAGAGAGAGAGAGAGAGAGAGAGAGAGAGAGAGAGAGAGAGAGAGAGAGAGACCTCATACCATAAATTCAGTACCACAAACAAACCATAAAACCCTTTATTGTAGGTGGTCTTCACCACACCACCAGACACATTGCGTATAAATGAATGTAGGGTGTTCTTGGGCAGACAATAATATTACAGTACACCCCTTGCTGTACAGAGCAACCCATTGAGCTTTACCTCCAAATGCTAAATTCCAGACTTCCAGTTTGCTAGCTGCTCCATAAAGGGGCCTTCATTCTTTTTCTTGTAGCTTTTGTTGTTGTCAACTGCATGCATCTAATCTCAACAGGTCTGCAAAAGAATTCCAACAGTTAATTACTTACAGAAGTTGGCGTACAGATTGCTTTTCATTTTAATAAATAACTTTTGTTAACAGATGGTCATCTGGAGGAACATTCATATAAAATAGCCATTTTTACAGTGATTCTTCAATAAGAGAGTAATCCTTGGTACGTTTAATACATTAAGGGTTGTCTACTTTGCAAGAACATGTCAGAGCATAAATCTAGTTTATGGGAATAAGTGGTCTTGGAAAAAGGTCCTCGAAAAAGGTCTTGGAAACAGGTCCTAAAAAAAGGTCTTTGAAAGTCTTTGAAAAATGTGAAAAAGGTCTTGGAAAAAGGTCTGTGAAAAAGGTCTTTGGAAAAGGTTTGTGGAAAAGGTCTTTGAAAAAGTTCTTTGAAAAAGATGTTTGAAAAAGGTCTTCGAAAAAGGTCTTGGAAAAATTCTTTGAAAAAGTCTTCAAAAAAAGGTCTTTGAAAAAAGTCTTCGAAAAAGGTCTTGGAAAAATTCTTGGAAAAAGCCTTTGAAAAAGGTCTTTGAAAAAGGTCTCTGAAAAAGGTCTTTGAAAAAGTCTTCAAAAAAAGGTCTTGGAAAAAGGGCTTGGAAATAGGTCTTTGAAAAAGAACTGTTTTGCACATTCTAGCATTTATTTCAGACTGATCAACTGTCTAAAAATTACAAAAAAAAAATCTGACTAAAAATAAAATGACACTACAAAACAATGAAACTCCAAAAAAACCTGAAGCTACTAAAAAACCTGGACTGCAAAAAAAAATCTGATACTACAAGAAAACTGAAACTACAAAAAACTTGGCACTACTAAAAACAAACTACAAAAACTAAAACTACAAACAACCTGAAACTACAAAAAACCTGAAACTACAAAAAACCTGAAACTACAAAAAACCCTGAAACTACAAAAAACCTGAACTACAAAAATAATTAAACTACAAAAAACCTGAAACTACCAAAGAAACCTAAAACTACAAAATAACCTTAAACTACAAAAAAACTGAAACTACAAAAAATGAAACTTAAAAAAAACTATGAAAAAACTGAAACTACAAAAAAACTGAAACTACAAAAAACCTGAAACTACAAAAAAACTGAAACTACAAAAAGAAACCTGAAACTATAAAAAAATTTAAACTATAAAAAGAAACCTGAAACTACAAAAAAGCTGAACCTACAAAAAGAAACCTGAAACTACAAAAAACTGAAACTACAAAAAACCTGAAACTACAAAAAACCTGAAACTACAAAAAAACTGAAACTACAAAAAATTAAACTACAAAAAACCTGAATCTACAAAACAAATCTGAAACTACAAAAAAACTAACACTACAAAAGAAACCTGAAACTACAAAAAACTGAAACTACAAAAAAACTGAAACTACAAAAAACCTGAAACTACAAAAAACTGAAACTACAAAAAAACTGAAACTACAAAAAAAAATGAAACTACAAAAAAACAGAGGAAATGCAAGGGCGGCAGGAATAGGATCTGGAATTCTGGAATTAGGAAGTGAGGAAACGCAAGGGGCGGCAGGAATAGGATCTGGAATTCTGGAATTAGGAAGAGCGAGGAAATGCAAGGGGTGGCAGGAATGGGATCTGGAATTCTGGAATTAGGAAGTGAGGAAATCCAAGGGGTGGCAGGAATGGGATCTGGAATTCTGGAATTAGGGAGAGAGAAAATGCAAAGGGTGGCAGGAATGGGATCTGGAATTCTGGAATTAGGGAGAGAAAATGCAAAGGGTGGCAGGAATGGATCTGGAATTCTGGAATTAGGAAGAGCGAGGAAATGCAAGGGGTGGCAGGAATGGGATCTGGAATTCTGGAATTAGGAAGTGAGGAAATCCAAGGGGTGGCAGGAATGGGATCTGGAATTCTGGAATTAGGGAGAGAGAAAATGCAAAGGGTGGCAGGAATGGGATCTGGAATTCTGGAATTAGGGAGAGAGAAAATGCAAAGGGTGGCAGGAATGGGATCTGGAATTCTGGAATTAGGGAGAGAGAAAATGCAAAGGGTGGCAGGAATGGATCTGGAATTCTGGAATTAGGAAGAGAGAGGAAACGCAAGGGGCGGCAGGAATACGATCTGGAATTCTGGAATTAGGAAGAGTGAGGAAATGCAAGGGGTGGCAGGAATGGGATCTGGAATTCTGGAATTAGGAAAAGTGAGGAAATGCAAGGGGTGGCAGGAACGGGATCTGGAATTCTGGAATTAGGAAGAGAGAGAAAATGCAAAGGGTGGCAGGAATGGGATCTGGAATTCGGGAATTAGGAAGAGTGAGGAAATGCAAGGGGCGGCAGGAATAGGATCTGAAATTCTAGAATTAGAAAGAGTGAGTAAATGCAAGGGACGGCAGGAATGGGACAGATAGGATTGACCCCAGACCAGGAGGATGAGGATGAAGATGGGAAAATGATTATAGGATGAGGATGCGAAGGATAAGAAAACGATTGTGGAAAAGGATGAGGAAGTAAAAGACAGGAAAGAGAAGGACAGAGAGAGAGAGAGAGAGAGAGAGAGAGAGAGAGAGAGAGAGAGAGAGAGAGTAATAAAGTTAAATATGGCTTCAACAAAGAAGGTATTTGGGACTAAAAGAGAGAGAGCGAGAGAGTGATACTTGACACAGTATCTGACGGTTTCAGAATGTTATTTCCCCAACATACAATAAACACAATACTGTTTGAGACACTATTTTTGCAGAATTTATATAGAACCACATTATTTTTAATGATTGGAACTTATAACAGCCTCTGTATAATGCCACCTGTGGAGAATATCTGCCTTCAAATGCTGATCAAGATCCAATCACCTAATTGTCTACGAGATGACCAAATATGCAAATACTAGTGGAATCGACCCTCTTACAGATTTGATATAGCATTTTTCTATGGGCTAGAGTTCAAAACGTTACTCTATAGCAGGGGTCGGCAACCTTTTGAACACTCTGTGCCAGTTAATAATTAATACATTTTTTTTAAGTACCTTGCGTGCCAGGTGCTATTTTTCAAGCACTATTATAGATAATATACATATATCCTGGGGATAGGAAAATTAAAATCATAACTGTACTGTAATAGCCATTGTAATTATATTGTATTTTCCTGAACATGCATACAATAAATGTAATTCAAATATAATTTTTATTTATTTATTTTCTGCATCTATTATTGTCTGTAACAAAAACTATTTTAGGTTTGAAGTTTATACACTTAGTATTAATGCGATCCTTGCCCTTGCTTCCCTTTGACCAAAGTTGAAATTTCAGGTGAATATTTCGACACCTTGAGTTTCACGCAACCCTCAGAGTGATCCGTTGTAAGCCTGCTGCGATGAGGGCTGAGGATGTGCTTCATTTGTGAAAATATCTGCTCACATTGATATGTGGATCCATACGCTGATAGCAGTGCAAAAGCTACTTTTTCCTGCACCTTGCAGGAGAAGATTGAACTCATTTAGATGTTTGGTGATGTCTGAGAGAAACATAAGTTTCACAATCCAATCTCCGTCTTCCAACTCAGGATAGTCTTGGCCTTTTTCTGATAAGAAAACCTTGATTTCATCAAAGCATCCCACAAATCTCTCCAATACCTTCCCACAACTTAACCACCTAACACTGCAATGCAAAGGTATATCTTTGTACACACTGTCCACCTCTTCAAGAAAAGCTTGAAACTGCCTGTGCATAAGAGGAGAGTGTGCAACAACAAAATTCACTGTTTTTGTGACAGTAGTCATCACCTTCTTGAGAACAAAGCTCGAGATCTTGGCACATAAATTTTCTTGATGAATTATGCAGTGCAATTTCAGAATGGGGTGCCCAATTTTCTCCTCAACCAACTTCGTAAAACCCTTGTTTTTCCCTACCATAGCAGGAGCACCATCCGTTGTAATTGCAAAAATCTTTCCTATGTCTACCCCTCTGTTCTCAAAATGGTCGGTGAATGCCTTCAGTATGTCTTCTCCCTTGGTGGTTCCATACATAGGTTTAAGACAGCACAGTTCCTCGTGTACCTCTGTGTCACTATACCTGGCAAAAACAGCCAAGCGGGGAATGTCATTTATATCCACGCTTTCGTCCAGGGCAACACTGAACACAGGTGTAATTGTTAAAGCAACCGTTTGCTGCTGGGTTACATTATCAGCCATTTCAGAAATACGTCTCTCCACAGTCCTAGCTGAGACAGGCATGTCTTTTATCCTTGAGATAATCACGTGTTTGTTTGTTATTCCATCGAATAATACTTCAGAGCACTCTAGGAAAGCTGCTTTTATAAAATCTCCATCAGTAAAAGGCTTTCCATGCTTAGCAATACACAGAGCTAGTTTGTAACTGGCCTCAGTTTCATTACTTTTGCTAGCACTCAAGTTTTTAAACACATTACTCTGTTTTCCATAGCGGGATACTGCTTTCTTGATCGCCTCAGCTTTGTCAGCACTATCCTTGAAAGTCTTTTCGTGCTTTGTTTCGAAATGTCTTTTAACACTTGATGTGCGGCATACGACATTCTCGCAGCAGAGAGCACACACAGCACGGTCATTCTGCTGAATAAATCCAAAGTCATTTGTCCATGACGACTGAAATGATCGGACATCAAGCTTGACTTTTTTCGCAGTAGCCATGGCGACAATTAAACTGGGAAGGGTGTTAAGTAAGGTGGCTAAAGAGTAACTGAAACAACAGCAGAGTACGATGCAATCACGTACCCCTCATCGTGATAAGTATGAAACGTTTTTGTTACAATTCATGTATCATACTCGTCTAGCCTACATCTCGTCCAGCCTACATCTCGATGCAATCATGTACCGTACCCCTCATCATGAATATGAAACGTTTTTGTTTTAATTCATGTATCATAGGAAAAAATTACTTTTTAATCATATGATTTGAAAGGAAATAAACCATATAGATAAGAATAATAATGCACAATACACATTCTCTCTCTCTCTCTCTCTCTCTCTCTCTCTCTCTCTCTCTCTCTCTCTCTCTCTATATATATATATATATATATATATATATATATATATATAATTTCTTTTTTTTGTTTTGTTAGGATTTTTTCTTTGCATTTTCGAATCACATGCCGTGCCATATGCAAGCACACGGCGTGCCATCTTTGGCACGCGTGCCATAGGTTGCCGACCCCTGCTCTATAGGTACAGTTCCTAACACTAGTCATTTATTATTAGTTAATCTGACACTTCTGGAGGGTAAAGTAGAATTCAGTACTGCATAAACCTTACTGACTTATTCCCATCTTCTATATATGAAATATATAAAATCGGACAGACAGCATTCATAGCAATGACTGACAACTGAATATTACATCCAATAATATACTTTTCCAAATGTGTTGACTCTTAATTTATTGACAGATTAATGACCTGTTTTCAAGATCATAAAAACAAAGTTCAGAGAAGAAAACCAAAGTTCATAATATTCATAAACTTACCAATTTCAGTGGCTGAGTTCTGCCTCATTTGCGAAGGTCGAATACAGTATACTATTTTCCTCAACATCGATCTTCCTGGTTGAAACAGCAGTAGGGTCATTTTGCTACAGTCGTTATTCCCGATTTTTAAGTCATTTCGATACATCTGCAAAATCCATTTGACACAGTCCAAGTTGTATCTGAACACAATATACAGTAACCTGAATTCCTAAAAATCTGACAATGTTGATAGTTTTTCACTTCGTGTTGCTTTCACAGCGGAAAGTGCACATTTAAAGGCATAATTCAAGTGAGGTGCTGTATTAATGCATTTCTGAAACCAGCCCACATACTGATGATGAATTTAGGCAGCATGTTTTGTTAAGCACTATCAGTTTTGTGCTACAGGGAAATATCAAACCTCACAGTATGGCATCTAGGCTGAGTTGACATACAGGGACCAACTCTACTAAGGAGCGTCCACCTCCCCCATTGCTGAAGGTGAAGTAAATTGCATCCTGTGACATCAGGGAAGTGGGCAATGTGGCTCAGATAAACATTCTCTCTTCCCTTTCTGTGGCGGCAATCTCATTCTTCACCAATTTTGGGATCAATCAGTACAGAAAATGAAGACGAAGCACAAAATGGTGGCAGTGAGGAGTGTGTGATTGACGATAATACAACTTAAAACTGTAACTAGCATATAACAAAAGCAATTATGTAGATTATGAATCACACATCGAAGAATGCAAAGGAAGACACCAGATACTGAGAAATGCATCAGCAACTCCTGGGACATTTATGCATGCTCTAGTTTGGTTAGAAATGAGTTTTAATGTAGACTGCTGACAAAAACTGCCACTGAACAGCTCACAAGAAGCCAAAAAGAAACCCATCTGGACCTACTCGAACTGTCAACCTTGAATGGATCTCACATACACATTATAGGATTAGAATGACTTATGGTTCCGTTTATGGTGTACTTAGTGCAAGTACCATGAACCTAGAGTAGAACAGACTAGAATATAGGATTTAGGCCGAGGTCATTCAGCGCTGAAACGGAAACTGACAGAAAAAGGAGCAAAGGTGTAACAGGAGGAAAACCTCACATTTGCACTATGAATCAACTGCTAGGAGAGGGTTGGGGAAAGTAAGATGGAAGAAACAGAATATGAAAGGAGGTACAGTCAAAGAAATGAAAGGGGTTGCAGTTATTGCAGCTCAGGCCCAAAGGGACGATGCGAAGGAACTAATTAGTCATGCCTACAGTGTACTGCTTGAGGTGCACTCAAGGCACTATCCCCCTACAGGAATGAACCTAGAGTAAGCAGATAAATGAACAAACCTCCCCAACCCCTCTGCTTCAAATGTGAAGGGAGACAAAATGCCAGTTAGTATACAGTACGAACTAATCTTATTCCCTTCATTCCACAAACAAACAAACTCATGGCGGCTATGAACTATAAACTAGCTGAGTACATTGAAGGAATATATCAGATTTGGGCCATCTGTGGACTTGAGATGGAATACACAAGTGGGGAAACAAGGAGATGGGAACATTTATCAACATGGTGTTGCCCCTCAATCAATTTGATGGACATGACAAATTCAGATTGAAGACATCCCAACCCCCTTCTATACCAGTGACATTGTTACCCAGATAGAACTTATAAAGCATCAAAGAAGTAACCTCAGTCTCTGTGATAGCACCACCAACTGCTCCTAAGATATTAGTCATAAAGGATCCACTGACACACTCCATACAGGGAAGTCACTGAAAGTCATATGCCACAGGTAGATGGTGCAACACTTTAGAGCTACAGTAATATGCCTGTGGATCAACAGGGGCCAAGACTGAAGCAACACTACTTTATTCCTACTTGGAATAGAATCTCTTGGTTGTCGCAGCCACTGAAGGAAATCTACGAAAACATGTTGGCTATTGTGCAGATTCTGGATCCCTACATGAGACTTAAGGTTACTCAAAAAGTCCAACTATCAACAGCTTGTGGTCAAGCTAAGAGTTTATGAATTAAGGCGAAGAGAGGTATCTTCAGTGAGAGTATTATGGAACAAGACACAAACATTCCCTGTTACACCTCCAGTGCACTTGCCTCTTCCACCTCTTTGACACAGATGACAGCAAAACAATGAAGCACCAACAATACTCATAGAAAACTTCTATAAGAAATCAAGGAATAATAAACCAGTCAAGTTCTCCATCAGGATGGTAAATGGATGCTCATCAAACCAAGAAGATATCTTGGGAATAAATCTGGCTTTAACAGCAATCAAACAAACATCCAGTCACCTGTCTCTCTCAGACAGTATAGTACAAACCCCTCTTGAAAGCAACCCACCCAGAATGTGGCATATATGTGCACTTGCAAGAAAAATGAAGTTACTTCAGGTGACTGGCAGTCTACAGCTTCAAGGCAGACAAGACAATGTTACCTGGGTCTCTTCCTACAGTGTACAGTACAGTACTGGGATCCAGGCAATGAGAATGAAAAGACTCTCCAGGTCAAGAAGGAGCAATAAGAGCAGAGTCACAGAAAGAGCAAAAAGAGCTCAGTTAAAGAAAGTGCAACAAGAGCTGGAGTCTGTAGAGGATTCAATCCTTGATAAATAAAAATTCAAACCACTGGGACTACAAACTCAAAGGAGACCAAGCAGAAGACAGCAGCAGACTTCAGAGCTTTATCAAAATGTGTCAAGCACCAAATCTACCATTGAAGGCATCATGTGTTCAATATTCCAGTCATGAAGTTGCATGTCAAATGCTCCATTACCACCTCTGCTGTGTCCTTGAAGCAACTGTGATACTTTTCACCAGACTCCCCTTCCTGCAACAGAATTCTAATTATTTAAGATTGACAGCTTCAGAACACTTCCTACTCCCGACCATTTTATGCCCACTAACAGCTTTGTATCTGAAAGGTTTAATACCTATGAGAAGGTGAGAGAGCAGAACTCCTTACATTGCAGCACTGAGCCTTACATTATCACAGCCTAGACAAAAGAAGTAACTAGTATTCAGTGCAGTGGAAGGGATCACAAAGTACTGAAATGCACAGTCATTAATTTGGCACATTGTGCCTCATCAGGCAGGAAAAAGGTTGACTGACAACCCACTGAGAAAGCTCCATATGACAGCTATGAAGATGAACCCTGATGTTGTTACAGAATCAGTGGATGCAAACAAATGAAAGGAGATAAAATGACTAAAATATCAAATACCGAAACAAAGCCAGTGACCAGAAAGTAAGCAAAGGAAGAGGCACAATCAGGAAAACTACGGGGAGGTTGCCGGACAAATGTAGGACGAACTACATACCTTGTTATCTTCTCCTCAGGTTAATCCCTAGTTGGAGTGGCTCTTGTTCATGAGCCTTTTCCAGCAGCTTGCTTCCTAATTTATGCCGACAGATGTCCCTCCTGCCTGCGATCCTCTCCTCATTTCCCCAGTTTTGGGACGGATGAACAGCATTCTACATTGTCAGAGTCATGAGTCTAGTCAAGGGAAGAACAATGGTGGGCAACACCTACAACAGAAATGGTGCCGCATGCTACAATTACATTAGAGGATCCAGGATCCTCTAATATGTCCCACCGCCAGGTTTCCACATGCAGAAGCCACCAACCAGGAGACACGAAATGATGCTCAAGACTTTCAAAGAAAATTTAATGGCAAAATGCCACTGAACAGTTTTAATAATTGACTGGGGTATTAAATTCATTTCGTGCCTCCCTGGGGACCACCATCACTGACTGGGATAGTTACGTATGTAGTCAGTCTTAAAATAGCATCAAGTTTAAAAGTTGTCTGTCAGTCTCATTTGCAGCAATCCTGTAAAAAAGAAAACTGTTAACATCGACTCTTAAGGTCATATAACGCTGGTCTCTCTAATATCTAGATAAATTCTTGTCCCAACTTTCCAGCATTTGATTCAAGAACTGTCTCCGCTCAACTCTATACAGAAGCTTTCTCACAAAAGCCACTCAAATTTAAACTTACATAATCAAAGAGAGCAAAGTTGCTAAGCGCCTGAATCGCCAATTCCAAGGGAGGGACTCCTGAATCTGCTGACGACACTTGACTTTGGTCAAGGTTTGTGGAATGGACGGTGAGCCCCCCTGCAGACCCAACAGAAGGGACTGCAAAGAAAAATACTTTATATACAACTCTGAGTGAAGAATATTACATTATGCTTTACATTCTAAATTACAACTATAATTTATATTCTAAATTACAAGACTCGTACAAGCAAGCGGCAAGAGAGAATGTGATTATGGAGCATTCATCAAATAACCAGCGACAAGAATGATACCAACAGAAAACTGACCTAGCCTAACCTAGTTAGCCTGCAGATGCTGGAAAAGCTATGTTAACGCTTTGCACAACAGTAAACATCCTAAAAATTACATAAAAAAAAGTCCTGTTGAAGCAAATATGAAGGAAAGTCCCCCCAAAATGCCCTTACAAACAATATACTCAAGTAAAACTTGTACGTAAACTGGTGTGAGGCCACACCATTCCCAAGGGAACAGCACTAGCAGAGATAAAAGAGGAAGAAGTCACTGGAGGGGGTATATATATGAGCTGTAGCCTGATGGAATAATGGGAAACAATTTTTAGGGCCTGGGCAAGCACACAGTTGGTCCAAATGATTTCCTACAAAGAAAAAAATCCTGTGGAAATCTGCAATTAGCCCTAAGCAAGGCTCACGAAAGAGGCACGGATGAAAAGGCCATGCCTGTGACGACTCTGCGCCCAGCCCTACAGGCCACTTACAATCACAAGTGTATAGGCTGACTCCTAAGCTAATAATCAGCCTATAGCCTATTCATCCAACTACAATATTTGCATATCAAGGAAAAGAAAAAAGAAATCTGAAGCCTACACCAAAGGAAACAAAACCAGAAGAGCAGACCAGTGTAGCAATGAGTGATGAACAAAAGCCACTGACCTATTATTAGTCCTGACACAGATCACTCATACTGGTATTATTTTACAATAGTTCCAACTCATTCTATAATAATTATAGTATTACAGATCCATTTTGCATAAAAAATAATTAAACTTTGTCTCTGAACACTTTTTGGGGAAATTCACCCTATTCGAGATATGAATGTTTGTATACTCTCCATCCTCGAAAAATTTCCAAGTGTTTTGTTTACTTTAACATGGACACAGTTTGTGCTCTGATGCGAATTTGTTTTTGTGTAGAACTGCATTGTGGTTCTGATGCGAATTTTTTCACCCTTAAAATTGCATTGTGGGTAGTTATGTGTTGTCTAGGAGTCACGTGACCTGGTGAAAATCTTACAGGTGTCAGACATTTTCGCTTGTCATTTGGCTGAAGTCTGGCATAGAGTGAGGTTATGTCCAGTCTGTGTTCATCTTATTTTCACTTAATTCACGATTTCTTCGAAAATGAAACGATGCATTGATTTTTAAAGACAACATGGAGTGTGACCTGCAGCAGTACAGTTCAGTTTTACACCAATTTTTACTTGAAGCTGCTAAATTATATCCACCTTTAAGTGACACTCAGCCATCACCACCACCTAGGGAATCATTATCTGATGATGATGACGACGACGACACTGCAGATGAGCCACAACCATCTTGTTCTGGATATAACCCATCAAAACGTTTGTGTCCATCCACATAAGGTCAATTTATAATTGTTTTTCAAATAATACTGTAACATGATTTACCTTCTGTAACCCCCTGTGGCTAGCGCGCACAGCGCAACATTACCTCTTGCCAGTAAATACGTGCCTGCCAAGAATCCTTAACAATGCGGATAAGGGATGTTTGGCTACGTTGCACTAGCCTATGTTGCCTGGCTATGGCTTGCTACGTATGCTATGATTTACCTCATTTCATTCATTAATTCAAATGCTGTTTTGTGTCGATGGTGATTTGCCCCACCCAAAAGCCCCCCTTTCCCAAAGGGTCCCTGACCTTGTTGGATGTAGTAGGGGTGTATAGGCTAGTAACTCAAAAACAACTCATTTCCCCGATGTATTACTATCATAACCATTCAGAACACATTAAAACACACATGAAAATACATAATTACTTTAGAAAAATGGAGTTGGAACTGTTGTAAAGATTTACCCTAATATCAATTCTGAAAGGCTCTGAACTAACAGGCTAAGGAAACCTTTTATAAAAGGTTCCATGCTAACCTAACACACCCTACCTAACCTAACCTAACCTAGTAGGCTGTGTTACTTAGATTGGGGGGGCCTGCCCCAATACCCTCCAGTGAAAGATACTCCACTTTGACTAAAAGGTCCCCCATGAGAGTGTGCATGTGAGCGAGTCAGCAAAAGTATAACCAGTTCTGAGGTTGATTACAGGTTAATTACAGCTGACTGACAAAAAATGATGGTTGACTCTCGAGAAGCAGCCATAATGAAACACTGTAGAAAAAGTCACTTTCAAAGGCAATACCCGACAGAGATAAAACTTAGGGTAATTCTAAGCATTTGTTTGTTGTCGGCCAAATGGAAGAATGTCCCTTCGCCGTGTTTAGTACTGGCCTGGGGTGGGGGGGGGGTGGTAAACATACATTAACAAATGATTGCACTTGCTGGCCGGGATATGAACCATTCCAAAGAAACGGACGTTTATATATATATATATATATATATATATATATATATATATATATATATATATATATATATATATATATATATATATATATATATAGCCGCGCTCTGTCTTGTGAAGGTCGCGTATGGAAACCCCTTGTTGGAGGGACTTCGGGGGTTAATTACAGGTTAATTAGGCTCGTGCGACGAAAATGAAGGTGAGTGCATAATTAGCAACCAAAAAACTGTAGAAAAAGTTAAGTTAGAAGGAAATGGCTGCCGCAGTCCTACTGCTTAGATCTATCAACAATAATAATATTGATGTTAATAATAATGATGTTAATGTTAAGGTTAATAACATTTATAATATAATTAATAATTAATAAATAATAATAATAAAAAGGGCCGTCCTAACCCATGGGAAGGTTAAGGAATGATGTATCCCCGAGTCGGAGACATTTTGAGCGGAGGTTGAAGAGGACCAATGTTGACCCGGAAGTGAAAACGCAGAAAGGCCGAAAGAACTTGGCGACGTCTTCCAGCCCCGGGTGACAGGCCTCTGCCTGAATGTCTGTCCACTTAGCTAAATACACTGAAAGGCAGCTGCGACCCCTTTCCTCACCTGAGGTCACGAAGGCGCCATCTCCACTCGCTGCCAAAGTCTGAGGAGCGAAAGGTCATGACTCCCTGAAGTCACTGCCGGAAGACCCTTGGAGGAGATGATGGCTCCTTACACTTTGAACCTCCTCTTATTTCCCGAGAATAAAGCCATTTCTATAAAGGTTGGCCTCATTTGTAGTCTCCATCAATGTCCCTCTTGTGTGTAGGCGTCATGTCACGCGGGTATGATGCGTAACTTTGGCGTAAACGAGAATAGAAATAAATATAACGAGGCCGTCAGACATTTGTTTACTTCCCAGCAGGGGAGGAACTGGAAGAGCAAAGTCACGTGACCAGAGTTCCAGCAATGGGCCGCCGCTGTTTTTCGACTCTATTTCCGGGTCATTTCGCCCCATCCTGGGTCACTTTGAAAATTGCTCCGAATGATTTGAATGCGTGGGAGTCTCCAGAGATATAATTCATGTTATTAACGTCATTCCTGTAGTGCGGTTTCTGCAGGATGAGTGGAACCTCGAAGAAGGAAAGTGAAGTTAACTGAAAACCCCGACGACATGATCATTCAGACGAAGATATCTCGAGGAGACTTCAGGTGTCTTTGGAAATATTCCCGTCTTTTGGTCTCAAAGTCTAATGTATTCGTTCTTGGTTTTGCAATATCACTAATGAGTCATTCTGGATCATTATCATTCGTTGAAAGACATCACTCCTTCTTAAAGAAAAGAACTCATTTGTTTGATAAGATGTCTTCGCACACTTGTGGAGTGTCCTTTGATCATTCTTGCTTCTGATGGAGGTTCCATAATGGCTTTTTTCTCTCAAGTAACAACGGATAATTTCCCAGATTTGTTCTCCTTATAATTCATGCACATATTAGTGTATCCATACTTAGTATAAAATACACACACACTTCCATACAGACATCTTAGTGCTGTTATTTTTTTAGTATCTCTCTATCCAGAAACTTCAAAAACTGCATGGTATACTACTGGCATACATCAGGTGCATGAGAAATATCCCAAGCACTGGGCTTCCTTCCCATGCAATAAAAAGTTCACTGGTTACTCGTAGTCACTGATACAGTAACCAGGAACACCGACAAAGACAGACCTACGAGTGAAAAGAGCAGAGCAGACCCACTGGGCGAAACCTACAACGAATGACAACAAAAAGGTAAAAGATGAAATGTATTGTGAGATCACAAATACCAACGTCGTGAATATGCAGATCAAGTGCACCAACGTCATATTTTCAGTACATAAACACAGACGCATATCTAAGAATTCTTCAGTATGTGCACAAGCAGGCAACACGACCGTGGGAAATCCTGACAAACCCAGGGGTCAAATAGGGTCAAACATTCTGACCTGATTATCTCTTATGAATAAACCTCACCAATCAATCAATCGACCTGAGTGAGTTCCAAGAGGTAGTACCAGTGTGACTGGCTCCCGGGACGGAATAATGTTGGGCAAAAGCAAGACACGAACTTCTCTCTCACAATGAGGGAGCCAGGCTTCATGCAAAAAAGGACGAAGCTTTGATGTTATGTTCATTTTTATTTATTTGCAATCTGTTATTTTAATCCTACTTTCTTATTCCTAATATTATCGTTCTTTCTTTTTATTTACTTATCTACTTTATTTCTATACTTATGAACTTTTCTTTTTAAAAGTGCTGACTTCCATAAGCATCTGTGTGTGTGTGTGTGTGTGTGTGTGAGAGAGAGAGAGAGAGAGAGAGAGAGAGAGAGAGAGAGAGAGAGAGAGAGAGAGAGAGAGAGAGAGAGAGAGAATATACATTATGAATTGTTTCATCCCGTTGTGGTTAGGATGACAATTACAAGGACCTCCTCATTTACCTTACGATATGACTGTGTTCACTTTACCGGATTGCTGATCAGTTATCTGTCTGTAGCTATTTGTCACGGAGCACCAATGAAGGGACTTCAGCCACAAGTCTTAGAAACTGGATATTAGTATTCACAAGTTTATTTTGTGATATCCTACAGTCATATATGTAATAGAGCTCATTGCCATGCATTCGCCCTGAATAGGAGAGAAGGCTACGAAGTTGGAGGGTCAAGAATAAAGCCACAAAGGCCGAGGTTAGAGATCAGATCGTCCGTCGGGAGGGGAAGAAGAAGGGGGCGCCCTTTGCAAAGAAGATCGCGTGCCAGGTATCGACAGCAACCGACTCTCCAAAACTTTTGTCTTATCAATGCCAGGATAAACTGTTCTTTTCATTTTCTATTTTGCTTTTCATTCTTTTATCTTTCACGAGTGCCTGTCCCTGCTAATGTATATACTGTTTGAATGCTGACTGGCTCATGCACTGCGTAAACGTCAAACCATAAAGATAAAAAATAATGGAAAGCAAATGCGTTTAATAATCGACTCTCAAAACATTGGCAGATTAACGGAAAAAATAGATTTCCTTATCGACAGAAGCGAGGCCAGTTCTTCCCAAGGCCCTGGATAAGAGTTTACATAGGATGATATGATTACTGAATCTGAAAGATGTTAGAAATGGAGCGAAATAGTTCCCGGATTGCAAAACAACAAAACATGAGGAAACAGAAGGAATATTTTGGGGAGAAAATCTGACCACTGAGAGAGAAAGAAGAATGGCTTCTGGAAGAACCATTCCTTGCTGCTTCCAGCAAGGAATAACCCCAATTCTGAAGAGGACCTCAGGTACCCCAGCTGCTCAGAGGACCTCTGAGGCCTCCCGAGTAACAGCAGAATTGAAACACAGGATGTATTTCTGTAAGAGAGGAAAGACGAGCTTCCTGTTGCTGGAGGTTCCTTCGGAAGTGACGAAGAGGAAAGGCCAGTCACCACCGGCTGTCATGAATAAGATGTCAACAAACCACAAGTGGACTTTACGGCAATGATGCTTCACTTCTCTTGACATCCAGTGGGGGGGGGGATTCAGATCCCGGAGAAGGAAGGAAGGACCAAGCGCCAAATACAAAGGACCAAGAAAATACAGAAAATGATTCTCAAGGTTTTTTCTTTCTAAACCATCTGCAAAAATGAGTAGTAGATGGGTGGGGGGTTTGTGGGGGGGTGGAGAATGGTCGCCAAGAGGCGTAGCTGAAATGTCTCTTGGGCGTCGAATGACCGATAGTCCCACCAGACAGTCAGGGAGAATGGACGGTGGAAATTCAATCCTTCGCTTCAGGAATCGAAGTACTTGTAATATTTCATTATTACTATTCCTCATTTTTCCGCACTCAGGGATACGATGAAAAAAAATCAGAATAATTTTGTGCATAAGCATCGCTCTTCCGTTCATGAGTTGCCTGTGAAGTGTGGCTCTTATTGTTCTACACCAACCTTTTGCTTTACTGCAAAAGGTTGCGCCCTAATTATGACTGAATTACCACAACATTGATGACATCTATTTCCGCTCTCTTCTCTCTCTCTCTCTCTCTCTCTCTCTCTCTCTCTCTTCTCTTCTCCCATTCCAAGCTTTGAACTTCGATCGATCTTTCTAATCATAAAAACCCATTATTCTCCCCTCGACATCTCCAGCACCTTCATCACTATCATCATCATCACCATCATCATCATTGTCGTCACTGTCACCACAGGCCCTTCATCGCCACAAGCCTTCCTCTCTCTCTCTCTCTCTCTCTCTCTCTCTCTCTCTCTCTCTCTCTCTCTCTCACCTGCCTCTCTTAATGTTTAACATTTCATCGGAGGCTGCAATATGTCGTTTTCTACTCATAATCAGTTCCTCGTTGGGTGAGTGGGTTCCGTTCTCAGGTAACACTCTGCTGGCCGCGAGTTCGAATCTCCGACTGGCCAATGAAGAATGAGAGGAATTTATTTCTGGTGACAGAAATTCATTTCTCGCTATAATGTGGTTCGGATTCCACAATAAGCTGTAGGTCCCGTTGCTAGGTAACCAACTGGTTCTTAGTCACGTAAAATAAATCTAATCCTTCGGGCCAGCCCTCTCTAGGAGAGCTATTAATCAGCTCAGTGGTCTGGTTAAACTAAGATATACTTAACTCTACTCATAATCTCGCAGCGCCCAAAACATGATTACAAGACTGTCTGTCTGTCTGTCTCTCTCTCTCTCTCTCTCGCTCAACCTCTCTCTCTTACAGCCAGTCTTCCAGAAGACCAATTCGTACAGCCCCCAAGGTGCCTCTTTTTCTACTCTCTCCTCACAACGTGGCTGATTCATACACCGACACGCCCGATCCCTCCACCAACTGGGTTACTTTCATCTCTCTTTCATCTCTCCTACAGGTGAAGCTTCCTCTTTCATCCCATCGACACAGAAGTCTAGCCCTACTGAGCCATTACATACTGTATATGTTCAAGAAACCAAGTGGCTACTCAGCCCATTTCGGGGCAAAGCCTGGGAAAGCAGCCATTATTCCCATACCAACACAACGAGAAACATGAAGAAGAAAAGAGCTCTGAAGTTTCCTAACCAATGGGAGCGGCGTTAGGGGTAGGGTTTATGGGACGTGGTGGTGGTGGTGGGGGGGGGGTTGATTGGGGAGAAGAGACGCAGAGAGAATGACCAGAATCCCGAAAATGAACTCCTCCCTCCAATCAACCCCCCGCCCCACCCCCGTGGATTCCGATTCAGTCTCAGCAGTGATGAATTGAGGGCAGGGTTTCATACCGGTCTTGTTCCAGGATCCAGAAATGTTCCTTGGGTTGTTAGCAATGTGTCTGCGCGCGTGTGTGTATGTATGAGAGAGAGAGAGAGAGAGAGAGAGAAAGTATACCTTTGTTTAACCAGACCACTGAGCTGATTAACAGCTCTCCTAGAGAGGGCTGGCCCGAAGGATTAGACTTATTTTACGTGGCTAAGAACCAATTGGTTACTTAGCAACGGGACCTACAGCTTATTGTGGAATCCGAACCACATTATAGCGAGAAATGAATTTCTATCACCAGAAATAAATTCCTCTAACTCTTCATCAGCCGGCCGGGGGAATTGAACTCCGGCCCATCGAGTGACAGTCTGAAGCTCTACCGACTCAGCCAACGAAGGGCTGAGAGAGAGAGAGAGAGAGAGAGAGAGAGAGAGAGAGAGAGAGAGAGAGAGAGAGAGAGAGAGAGAGAGAACAGTTGCTGTTGGGACCCAGAGCATTATAATCTTCAGAATGAATGTCCACAAGACACACAGACAGACAGAAACTTGTGTGGGTCATTTCTTGCATTAAACGACTCCAAACCCAATCATTAAAGCAGCAGTCAGCATAAAAATATACTGTGGAATACACTGCTGCTCAACATAAACATTAAGATCACTCTAAAAACTCTCATTTTTATGGCGGGGGGCGGGAGGGGGCGGGGGGAAGCTAATTTCTTTTTCACATCGAAGTGTCTCCTCTCTTGGTCATCAGTGAACACCGTAATGACGAGAATTATGAACTCAGTCTGTCAGTCTTTGAGAGCAGACATGACGCAGCAACGCAGGGGAAACAGAGTAAGATTTCCGAAAATAAGTATTCCTCTGCTGGAAGGACACAGGATCCTCAGGAAGACTTCTTCTGCCCTTGACAGTCAGTCATCTCCTTCGGTTTTGACGTAATTTTTTTTTTCTGGTCACCGCTCTACAATTTATCGTCCTAAATAACCGTGAGATTGGAATTCCAGTTTGCAGCAACAACAACAACAACAACAATAATAATAATAATAATAATAATAATAATAATAATAATAATAATAATAATTAATAAGCAAACCTCTACTTCATTTAGTCTATAAATACCAATCAAAATTTGTTACATACTTTGACAGAAAAACGCGGCTGAAGACACAGCATTCACCTGTGGTTTAGATTCCTGTACAAAACCTGGCATTCAGTGACTACGTGTTCATCGTCAACAAAATTCATTCACCACTGCATGTATTATATGGCTCAACAGGTATTTTACTCCTGACCAAAAAAAAAAAAAAGAAAAAAATTCTTCATGGGAATAGCATAACAGACGATATAACAAAGAGGTTTCAAAGTGCCCCCTGAAGAAGAAGAAGAAGACAGGGAACATTTTCCCAGTGATGGAAACATCCTCCATAAACGCCAGTTTGTGAAGACAATTTCTAATAAAATGGCGACTTTCATCGTCACAGGCACAGCAAGGGAAGTGAGGCAGGTTCCTTTTCATCACATCTGGTTAATGACTCGATCAGTTAACCCAGCCGATTCTGAACCATATACCGAAGCATTTATCGGCGACGAAACAGTTTTTGTATTATAACAAAGGCACGTGCACGCTCTCAGTCGCATGAGCATATTATAGCTTAGCAGAAAGCACAAAAAAAAAAAAGAGTCTTGCCGGTTGCGAAAAGATTTGCAATGCAGAAGAAATCGAGCATTCACAGGACGAGTCTCTTATCCTTAATCAATGCAGCCGCAGAGTTCGTCTCCTGGGACAGAAAACTTCCAGACGAAACGAAGATGACGACGACAACACCAGAAATAAACACTTGCCTCGTGAGTAGCCAGCATGCGGTCAAGATCAGCCCTTTACTTAATACTGGCATGCAACATCATGTCTGTCCAATATTCTGCCTGACTGATGCTGTCAAATCAAGATATCTACGACAGATCGGTATATAAATGAGAGAGAGAGAGAGAGAGAGTGAGTTTGTGTGTGTGTTATCAAGAACTGCTTGGCGAAACAGAGCCTCAAAGTAAACAAAAGCGACCCAGTCCTGCGTTGGATAGTCCGTAGTCAGGTCGGATAAACAGAGCTTGATTATGTCGAGGCAGGAAGCGTCTATCACTGGCAGGAGGGAGGGACATGCTATGCTATGCTATGCGACGCTTTTCAAAAGCCGGGTCAAAAGCGAATGAAAATCGAGTTGGACAACGCGATAAAATCGTTGTGCATGACGCCATGATCTTACATTTTCTTCCACGAAGCTCATTCTGTGTCAAGTCTGCCTATGTACTAATTCAAAAAGGTCATTAGATTCCGAGGTATTTGCAAAATGAAAAAGGGAATGTGAATATTTTTCTCCAGTTCCCCCAATTATGTTTTATCATGTTTTTATGGTATGAATTCCCCCAAAACTATTTGTTGGGATGGTCTGCAATGTTGCCTGATATTCAGAAGATTTGCCCCAAATCCTCTACCAATTTATCTTTGCTTTTTTTCATAGAAAGTTCCAAAACTGTTTCCAAAGATATTGTCACAGTGTTAATATAGATAAGTAAACAAGAGTAAAGATGGAATGAATGTGGATGTTGATGATAATCCTGACAATCCTGAGAGTAATGATTAGTGATGGCGGTATATAATGGTGTCGATGCAAAGTGATCCCAAATATTCCCCAAAATTAATATTTTAACACATAGCTAATCAACACTAATCAACACAGAGTACGATAATATTAATCCCAACAGACTTGTGAATAATAATGAATGAAGATACAGGTGAATAGTGCATAATATTATTCATGGATGGAAAGGCATGAAAAATGCATAATGAAAAAAGGTTTTACTCACCAAATCCGGAGAAGTTGCGAGAGTCCCTAGACAGGCCGAGGTCACCAGCAAGTGTTGGAAGCCACAGACAGATATTTCTCCATGCCATTCCTCTCGTTCTTGCTCCAGGTGAGGGCCTGATTGATTGATTTGTGGCTATTCAAACTGGCGTCACAACATCCAGGTAGGTGAGAGAGACGTCTGTTGCAGCCAGCCTCAGCCACTTATCAACAAGAGCTTTGGTGAGCTGCTCACGAGAGCAGGCATTCCCCTAATTCACATTCACATAATGGCGAATGAAAATCTTCTTGTAGTATTTTAACTTCGCCTTGGTGACATCAGCAGCCCTCCTCCTGACCCCCGCCCATCAAGGCGCTGCCTTCTTCAGCAACGACACTGTCACCGAGAGTGACACAACAGGCTCATAATTATCACCATCACTGAACGAGAAACACCATCCAAGAGAACCTGACCTTCGCCACAGAAGACACCGTCTCACACACACGCATATTTAACTTTTTTATTTTTATTTTTCACACTATCCGGGGACGCCCCACCCACAAACACACACCTCCACAGAATGTACGTCGCCCACACTCAATAGTGGGGCAATACCGTTGCATCGAGCGAGGAACGACAACTAATCAATGCGACCGGAACCGAGCCACTGACAGGAATCAGTCATTGGTGGATCAGGCGATCGGCAGCCACTTGCGCTCAGGTAGACGACACTCACAGCGCATGCGCACTGCAACACACACACACACACACACACACTCGGGGAGCCTCGCCTCTCTGAAGTTAGCGGGAAACTCTCTCTCTCTCTCTCTCTCTCTCTCTCTCTCTCTCTCTCTCTCTCTCTCTCTCTCTCGTCTTCCCCGTTCTCGCTTAAGTGTTATAATTAAAAGCGCTTGCTCCTGCAGACCTTATGTATAATTATTATATTATTTTTCACGCTAATAAACACTGAAAGTAACTAACTTGTTACTTAAAGAACTGGCAAAAACAATGTCGTTCTTTACAAATAAATAGAACCTTTTTTCTCCTTTTTATTTATTACTGAATAATAATAAAGAAAATAGTGTTCCTAGTTATAACCCAAGTCCTCTGCTTCCCTCATCAGTAACTAAAGAAGGCTGATTCATTAATAAGTAATAATGATCATCATAAATAATAATGTCCTTTGCAACATGCAAGCTCTGCTAAATCATTCCTCAAGCAGCGCAGCCAATTATATTTATCAATACGAATAACAGACATGATTTTTTCAAGTCGATAAAGCTGCTTCTATTGAAAGGTTTGTTCCTGAATTCTAATGCAAATCATTTACCATTGTCTTCATTAAGTTTGTATGTATACAGCATTTATATATATATATATATATATATATATATATATATATATATATATATACATATAGATAATTATATATATATATACATATATATATATATATATATATATATATATATATATATATATATATATATATATATATATATATATATTTGCCATTAAAAGCAAAGGAGGTATCCGCTACGTTAAGTCAAATTCACTGTAAAATGAGAGTAACGGGTAAAGTAAAAACATATTTATCTAGTTATTCACATTTCAACAAATCTGGAACGCCATCAACAGGCGCATAAGCGAACAAGCAGGTGACGACGTCGAGACTGACCATAATATCACCGTCGGTAAGCTTCCAGTTTTGCAGTTGACGAAGAAAATCGACCTCATGAATGAATGAATGAATGACGTGTGATTGGGAAATTGTGCCAACTAACGGCTGTGGCAGTGAGGAGACAAGGAAGGAAGGAAGGAAGGAAGGAATCCAGACCAACTGCACATGCAGACGACAGAGAGGTCTCACAGGACATGCAGTATAGATAAAGGGGTTGAGGGGTCTCCTTCCAGAGACACTACCGCACAAACAGGGAAGAGTTGCGTTGTGTGAACGACACCTGCCAATCATTTCCTGATCTTTGCCAAAGATGACTTTCATTTGTCTGTGAAATTCACTGTTCATTCTCTCTGGTGGGTTAGATAACAAACGTTCGTATCTACTGGCATCGCTTAACCAATCAGTCATCGCAGCTAAATGCATTTCGCGATCAAGAGTGACAATAACACTCACTCGCTCTGTCGGTTTTGTTGGTATGCAGATTGTCGTCATCTCTGGGAGATCTGAGAGTCGCTGTTGCATTGAGTCTCTTGGGAAAATCATTGACATTGGTTTGTTTGATATGTGCCCTTAAATTTTTTAATGCCTTTAGCCAAGTTCAAAACATGATTTTCAGTGGAATTACATTCCACTCATTGTTCATTCTGCACAAAACAACTTTGAAAGATACATCAATGTCGGGTTTCTTTGTAGAGCAATTCAAATTTAGACCCAAACTCCCCATTTCCTGATAGGTGTGGGGATGCAAGGATGCAGGAACTGGGTTCCTCTCTCTCTCTCTCTCTCTCTCTCTCTCTCTCTCTCTCTCTCTCTCTTCCCATGCTGGAAGGGTGATTGATGAGTTGAGTGATTCCAGTCTCCTCTTGTGCTTGGACTGCATTCCCGCTCTGGCTCCTCTGAGACGATTCCATTCCCAGTCGAGGAGGCGACACGTGTCTCTGCAGAGGTCAGTTCTGGGACTCTGGACATTTTCGAAGAGTTGCTTTGTCGGTTCTCTTCTCTGGCGCTGCTTGCGAGGTGGGAGTTCGGGATGGGGCTTTCTGATTCACCCAAGTCATAATTATTATTAGTCAAGGCTCTCGGGCTGCTTTGGGGCATCCAGGAATCTGGCACCACACGCTCTCTCTCTCTCTCTCTCTCTCTCTCTCTCTCTCTCTCTCTCTCTCTCTCTCTCTCTCTCTCTCGCTCTATGAGGAACTTCTTCTTCTCCAACTTTGCTTTATGAGTGCTCATCATATATATATATATATATATATATATATATATATATATATATATATATATATATATATATATATATATATATATATATATATATATATATATATATATATATATATATATCTGAGGTTTCTCCTTCTTCTTCTTCTCCTGCAGGTGCGGAATCCTGACGGAGGTGGCTCCAATGTCCTCACAGACAGCCTGCAGGAAGTGAAGGAAAGGACGGTGTTCTGAGAGAGAGAGAGAGAGATAACACCCACACAAACAACTTTTATCACATGTTGAATTCAAAGGCAAAATTAACCTGCCGCTCCAGAGGAAAGCCTCATAACAAGAGTGAGTGAAGGGTGGGGGGGCAACCCTTCTCCCCCGTCCCCCCTCCCTCCGCCATCTGGAGGCAGAGCTTCGTCAGGAAGACTCATTGGCAGAGAGGGCGGAGGCGGAGACTCAGTCCCTCCGAGGGCGGAAGGGGGAGGGTCAGTGAGGATGTGACGCCCTTGGGGGAGGAGAGAGAACCACTGCACAGGAGTAGGAGGAAGGGCAGCGGCAGGAGGGAGACCTCCCCAGGAGGAGGAAGAGGAGGAGGGAATCGGGCGGACAAGATGGCGGCTGGGTGAAGGTGGGGAGAGAGAGAGAGAGAGAGAGAGAGAGAGAGAGAGAGAGAGAGAGAGAGAGAGAGAGAGAGATTTGACGTCACTCAGTTTGGGAAGCGGTGTCATCAAACGGAATGAAACCCCGCTACAAGGAACACTCACCGACTCTCCATTTCAAATACATTCGCAGGAGTTTTCTTCATTTCCCTTCATTCAATTTAACTGAGAGAAAATCATGATGACTATTATATATATCACCTCCACAAAGCGACCGCCTCGCCTTCACTGCGGTTTCTGAGACTCTGGAGATGGAGAGAGGCTGTCTGCGTGAATGTACGTATGTAGGTATGTATGTATGTATGTATGTATGCGTGTGTGGCTTCGACTTGAATATTATATATCATTTCTGGCCAACAGTTCAATGCAGCTGAATGCAAACAGAGTCCTTTAAGGAAGACTTTTAAGTTTACTAAATAATGCTGCAGGAATATTATGAAGACGCATACATATAAATATAACCCCATCCATGCTCCAAAAGTAGGAGAATTAAAAACAAAAGACTGCCCTATAGAGAGTCATGGGAATTTTCCATTCAGAACCATTCAGCCTCACTTTATGAATGACAATACAAACAGCAAAGCTGCGTCTAAGCTGCTCAGAGAGAGAGAGAGAGAGAGAGAGAGAGAGAGAGAGAGAGAGAGAGAGAGAGAGTTTTGTCCCTCCTGAGGAAATCAACCGATAAAAGAAGAAGAAGAAGAATCACAGAGGCCTGTAATAACTTACCTGCCCGCCATGACCTCTCTTTCTCTCTCTCTCTCTCTGACGCTCACTAGCGTTCGCTGGCGCTCGCAAGACTGACGCTCACTGACGGTTGTTGAACTGACGCTCGCAAGATTGACGCTCCCTGACGCTCGTTGGACTGACGCTCGCAAGAATGACGCCCACAAGACTGACGCTCGCTGGACTGACGCTCACTAACGCTCGTTGGACTGACTCTCGCAAGACTGATGCTTACTGACACTCGTTGGATTGACTCATGCAAGACTGACACTCACTGACGCTCGTAAGACTGACGCTCGTTGGACTGACGTTCGCAAGGATGACGCTCGTTGGACTGACGCTCGTTCGAATAACACTTGGTAGACTGATGCTCGCAAGACTGACACTCACTTATGCTGGTTAGACTGATTCTCATTAGACTGACACTTGTTAGACTAAATGACACTTGTTAGATTGACTCTCGTTAGAATGACACTTGTTAGACTGCCTTTATTTAGACTGATGCTCATCAGACTGACTCTCATTAGACTGACACTTGTTGAGCTGACACTTGTTAGACTGACTCTCATTAGACTGATGCTCATTAAACTGACACTTGTTAGACTGACTCTCATTAGACTGACACTTGTTAGACAGGCTCTCATGAAACCGACACTTGTTAGACGGACTCTCATTAGACTGATGCTCATCAGGCTGACACTAGTTAGACTGACTCTCATTAGACTACTCTCGTTAGACTGGCACTTGTTAGACTGATTCTCATTAGACTGACGCTTGTCAGACCGACTCTCATTAGATTGACTTGTTAGACTGGCTCTCATTACTGGCACCTGTTAGACGGACTCTCATTAGACTGACTCTTGTTAAACTTACTCATTAGACTGATGCTCATTAGACTGACACGTGCAAAACTAATGCTCAGACACTCGTTAGACTGACGAATGCAAGACTGACACTTGTTAGGCTAACGCTCACTCACACTTTATCTCTCCCTCAGTTGCCTTATTATTATTATTATTATTATTATTATTGTTATTATTATTATTATTATTATTATTATTATTATTATTATTAAAAGCGTTTGTAATGACGTCATAATTATCACGTGAGAAGAAAAAGCATATTTTTCCTCAGTTTCCTTTTCTCCTCACCTGATGACGTCATCAGAGAATCTGAGGAGGTCCTTCCACTGAGAAAGGCACCCTAAAGGGGGTGCTTCCCACATGGTGCCTTGGGTTGCCCCACCTTGGTGGTTCAGGCCCTCCCCCAGGCCCCGCTCCCCCAGCCTGGCAGGAAACCTGCCTACCTTCAGGGAAGCAGCCTCTGAGGAGGATCTTCCCCACTCAAGGCTGCCTTCAAGGGAAGGCTTCCCTAGGGCGCCTTGGGGCCATTCACCCCTGTGGTTCAGGCCCTCCCCCAGGCCCGCTTCCCCAGCCTGGTAGGAAACCTGCCTACCTTCAGGGAAGCAGCCTCTGAGGAGGATCTTCCCCACTCAAGGCTGCTTCAAGGGAAGGCTTCCCCTAGGGCGCCTTGGGGCCATTCACCCCTGTGGTTCAGGCCCTCCCCCAGGCCCGCTTCCCCAGCCTGGTAGGAAACCTGCCTACCTCCAGGGAAGCAGCCTCTGAGGAGGATCTTCCCCACTCAAGGCTGCCTTCAAGGGAAGGCTTCCCTAGGGCGCCTTGGGGCCATTCACCCCTGTGGTTCAGGCCCTCCCCCAGGCCCGCTTCCCCAGCCTGGTAGGAAACCTGCCTACCTCCAGGGAAGCAGCCTCTGAGGAGGATCTTCCCTACTCAAGGCTGCCTTCAAGGGAAGGCTTCCCTAGGGCACCTTGGGGCCATTCACCCCTGTGGTTCAGGCCCTCCCCAGGCCCGCTTCCCCAGCATGGCAGGAAACCTGCCTACCTTCAGGGAAGCAGCCTCTGAGGAGGATCTTCCCCACTCAAGGCTGCCTTCAAGGGAAGGCTTCCCTAGGGCGCCTTGGGGCCATTCACCCTGTGGTTCAGGCCCTCCCCCAGGCCCGCTTCCCCAGCAGAGCAGGAAACCTGCCTACCTCCAGGGAAGCAGCCTCTGAGGAGGATCTTCCCCCACTCAAGGCTGCCTCCAAGGGAAGGCTTCCCTAGGGCGCCTTTGGGCCACTCACCCTTGTGGTTCAGGCCCTCCCCCAGGCCCGCTTCCCCAGCATGGCAGGAAACCTGCCTACCTTCAGGGAAGCAGCCTCTGAGGAGGATCTTCCCTACTCAAGGCTGCTTTCAAGGGAAGGCTTCCCTAGGGCGCCTTGGGGCCATTCACCCTTGTGGTTCAGGCCCTCCCCAGGCCTGCTTCCCCAGCCTGGCAGGAAACCTGCCTACCTCCAGGGAAGCAGCCTCTGAGGAGGATCTTCCCCACTCAAGGCTGCCTTCAAGGGAAGGCTTCCCCTAGGTCGCCTTGGGGGCCACTCACCCTTGTGGTTCAGGCCCTCCCCCAGGCCCGCTTCCCCAGCAGAGCAGGAAACCTGCCTACCTCCAGGGAAGCAGCCTCTGAGGAGGATCTTCCCCACTCAAGGCTGCCTCCAAGGGAAGGCTTCCCTAGGGCGCCTTTGGGCCACTCACCCTTGTGGTTCAGGCCCTCCCCCAGGCCCGCTTCCCCAGCATGGCAGGAAACCTGCCTACCTTCAGGGAAGCAGCCTCTGAGGAGGATCTTCCCTACTCAAGGCTGCTTTCAAGGGAAGGCTTCCCTAGGGCGCCTTGGGGCCATTCACCCTTGTGGTTCAGGCCCTCCCCAGGCCTGCTTCCCCAGCCTGGCAGGAAACCTGCCTACCTCCAGGGAAGCAGCCTCTGAGGAGGATCTTCCCCACTCAAGGCTGCCTTCAAGGGAAGGCTTCCCTAGGTCGCCTTGGGGCCACTCACCCTTGTGGTTCAGGCCCTCCCCAGGCCCGCTTCCCCAGCCTGGCAGGAAAACCTGCCTACCTCCAGGGAAGCAGCCTCTGAGGAGGATCTTCCCCACTCAAGGCTGCCTTCAAGGGAAGGCTTCCCTAGGGCACCTTGGGGCCCCTCTGCCTTGTGGTTCAGGCCCTCCTCAGGCCCGCTTCCCCAGCCTGGCAGGAAACCTGCCTACCTCCAGGGAAGCAGCCTCTGAGGAGGAACTTCCCCAGTCAAGGGTGCCTTCAAGGGAAGGCATCCTTAGGGCGCCTTCGGGCCCCTCTGCCTTGTGGTTCAGACCCTCCTTATCCCTACTTTTCGAATATGACACCAAACCTCCGAAGGCTTCAAGGAGTCTCGAAGGATTTCGGAGCTTGCTTCTGGAGACTCTGAAGTTGGAGTTCCACTGAGCTCTAGCGCTGGGGGCATCCGCGAATGGCTCTTCTTCTCTCTCGCCCTTCCACCAGGAGCTGAGACCGAAGGATTCTGAAGCACTTTCAAGGAAGACTCCGAAGGTTTTAGGCCATTTCAGCATCGCTGCAACCACTTCTTTGCTTTCCTTTCCTGATATAGGGCTACATGGCGTTTCTCTCGTGCCTCCAGGAGCTGGTGACTGACTCAAGGAAGGATTCGAAGGCGGCGAAAAGTCCTCTTGATTCCTTTGAGACTTCACCGATCTGTTGATCCAGATGGTAGTTCTGGCATTACGAATCTCCTCTCTCTCTCTCTCTCTCTCTCTCTCTCTCTCTCTCTCTCTCTCTGCTTTCTTCTCGTGAAAGTCTCTATTCCAGGGTCCTCCTCTCATCCTGATACCTTCCCGTGCTTATCTCGAGTGCAGAACTTAGTTCCAAACGTGACAGTATTAAAAAACATTCCCGCTTTATAATTCGCCTAATGCTGCAACGTCGACTCCAAACTGCTCCTCCGCCTTGTAGCCCACATTTTCATGAGCATAAAATTGTTCACTGAATTCATCTGTATAAATCTTCGCCCTTTTTGTTGATCAGATTTTGTTTCCGGAGACTAAAATTTGCATTTTTCTGAGCCATAGCAGCGTTGGGCGCATGCGCCAATGATTTCTCTCTCTTGTCCTTCGAGGAGCTGGAAAATTTTTGAAACTTTTAGATCATTCCAGCATCGCCTCTGTGGTCAAATATGATCAAATTTTCATTTGTTGTAGAACGAAACCAAACAGCAGTTTTAATGACATTTTCCTAAATCATTATTGCCCCAAGTTGAATACATTTAAAAAACAAAGCACGTGATTGTATATCATCAAGAGGAAGGAATTATTATAAAATATTGATAAATATGAAATATTTCTTCTTTCAAATGAACTCCTCAATATTCTTTGGAAGCTTCAACTTCAAGTCAATGGCCCCTTTGGTGGGCTTCTTGTTCGATATTGAATAGGGTTCTTCTTTATCTTCTGAATAATAATAATAATAATAATAATAATAATAATAATAACAATAATAATAATAATAATAATAATAAAACCGTTACGGAGTATCACCTAATATATGGGAAGAGGTCTCTGAGACTTCCTCCTATTGAAGGTGTCTATATCAGGTGTTAAGTGTTTATAGATCACTTTCAATAGACATGACTCACTTTCTGTGGCCATGCTTCTTGATTTGGGAGACATCCCGGTCGTGATCACTTCGTTGCAAAAATGTGGTCGGTGAATTACATATATATATTCTGAAAAGTCAACCACAGGAAGGGGGTGGCCTCTCTCTCTCTCTCTCTCTCTCTCTCTCTCTCTCTCTCTCTCTCTCTCTCTCTCTCTAAAAATTTCTTAGATTTTTTCTGATAATTGTAAGAAGAAATTCTGGTTCTTTTGCCTTATTATTATTATTATTATTATTATTATTATTATTATTATTATTATTATTATTATTATTATTATTGAAAGTAGGATTTGAAAGACCTCGAGATTAAAGTAATAAGTAAATATTTACAAGTAAACAAGTTATACACAGGAATCTTGTGGGTTTCTCCTTCCATCTTCAGAAGAAAGCTGAAAGAAGTTTTTGTTTGGTTCATTATTATTATTATTATTATTATTATTATTATTATATCCATATGTGTTTGTCATTATTTTTCCATGATATCATTTAACATATAGATTCACCGACACCAATAATGTCTCTTGCTGTTCAATAAAAAGTCAGAAATAGATAGATAGATAGCATATGTGTTGTGTGAATAACTTTATGACCTTGATTGGACACATCGTGCAAGATATTGTAAACGTGTGCCCTTTGCAAATTATTCATGGCTTTCTTCAACTTGATGCTGATAAGAACACGAATATAATAATAATAATAATAATAATAATAATAATAATAATAATAATAATAATAATAATTATTATTATTATTATTATTATTATTATTATTGTTGCCGTTGATTTTATCGGTGTAGGCCTATGCGTGATTACTGCAAGTCTTCTACGAAGTTAATGGTGAAATAATGTTATACCGAATTATTTTTATATACTTGGAAAAACCGACAGAGAGAGAGAGAGAGAGAGAGAGAGAGAGAGAGAGAGAGAGAGAGAGAGAGAGAGAGAGAGAGAGAAAACGTCACAGAGAGTTACTAAATGGCTCTCTCTCTCTCTCTCTCTCTCGAAAAGCATAAAGATAAAACGTCTGATGGCAACACTGTTCTAATGGGAAAATAGAGGCGATAATCTATATAAAAAAATTTACCAAAAAAAAAGCTGGTTTTGGTAGGAGCAAAGGGTTGGCAGGGCGGGCGGGGGGGGGGGGGGGCGATAGAAAGTGAAGATATTGTGATTAATGGGGTTTTTACACTTCTTGTGATTGTATATTTCATACATACTATCAATATTCTGTTTCAAAACTAATGTATATATATATATATATATATATATATATATATATATATATATATATATATATATATATATATATATATATATATGTGTGTGTGTGTGTGTGTGTGTGTGTGTATATACATATATATATAGACAGACGAAGAAGAAAGTGCTGAGTATAATCCATAGGCCTATTCGTGCGGCCTATTTTTGTGTAATAATTGTCTCATTTTTTTTTACATATTTTAGTCTATTTGCCACATACGTTCATTCAGTGCTGTATTAAAGTGTTGAGTACAATTCATAGCATTGTAATATCACTTATGCCTACTTGAGTAGTCATTAGCTCACAATTTTTTTACATATTTTAGAATCTATCTGCCACATATGTTCATTCATTGCGATCTTTATACGATTTTTTTCTGTATATTATGAGTTAACTGTATATTCGCATCGTTCTTTGCCACATATGTTCATTCATTGCGATCTTTATACGATTTTTTTCTGTATATTATGAGTTAACTGTATATTCGCATCGTTCTTTTCCCGTCTACGTATAACCTACTGCAACATAGGTTGTGTATTGCAGCAACGCAATGCTTGTAATTTTCATAGAATTCAACGCGGAAGTTTTTTGATGAGGTGGGGAAGAGAAGGGGGGTGGGGGTGTTATTTGACAACGTAATCGGTGTATAAAATGTACAATATGTATATATGCATTACGATCTTTTCTGTGTAAGTTAACTGCAATTCATAATATAATTCATCTCCCGTTGCCTCGTGTGTCAATGCAACACAATCTACTCATACTTTTCGGAAGCTTCTGAGTGAAGGGAGGAGAGGGTTATTTCAAAAGTTAATCATTAATGTATAAAAGGTATAAAATGTATAAAACGCATAAAATGTATGACGATTCTTTCCTTCTAAAATAGACTTTGATTCCTTATGGTGGCGTAAATTTCGATGCTCGTGTGTTTTATATTGCGGCATTTATAGGTGATGACGCTTGGGGAATCAATCAATCAGTGAATCAATCACTCAATCTTCATCTTCAGTCACCTCATCAATCAACCCCCTATATAGTCATCGGACCTAATTTACTTGGCGGCAGCTGCTGGAGGTCGCGATTGACGCAAAAATCAGCGTCTCATCTCATCTTGATAAATTCGATGATGGAGACAGAACAAGGCGTTACATTTTTGTATTTCCTGTCAGCATTTCAAGTGGAAGGTTGTAGTTGTAGTTATAAGCTATTATATCGGTTGTGATCACTGCCATCATCATCCCGGCAGCAGCAGAAACCGGTTGCTAACTGTTACCTAGTGACGGTAGCAACAAGCAAGCCGGACAGACAATTTGGGACGCCGATTTCACGCGAATGAAGAGTTTTTGGTGTGCACGGAGGGACTCTCTCTCTCTCTCTCTCTCTCTCTCTCTCTCTCTCATCGCTTGTTGTGAGAGAACGGTAATCTCGGCCATATGGCCTAGGAGAATACGGCGGAAATATTCTCTCTCTCTCTCTCTCTCTCTCTCTCTCTCTCTCTCTCTCTCACTCTCTCTCTCTCTCTCCTGACGTTTCACTTCCATTGCCGTATCAGAAACAAAAGAGTTAATTTCGTGTTTTTATTGACATTCTTTCTAGATGCTGGAAGACGAAGAGTAAGCCCATGTATATATTTAGAGTATTTCAACTGGTTTTCTGAGAGTAAATCCTGTGTCATCGAACTTTCACCTCTACTTTTCGGATGATAAAGTCGAGCCGTTTGTTAATGCAAATATTTTAAAGCAACTCTGTAGACCTTTCTTCATTATGTATTTATTTGTATTTTTGAGGCTGTTCCAATATCCTCTGTGATATCAAAATTCGTTTCCTCTTACAATTGTGGTCAGATTTATGGGTCTCTCTCTCTCTCTCTCTCTCTCTCTCTCTCTCTCTCTCTCTCTCTCTCTCTCTCTCTCTCTCTCTCTCTCTCTCTCTCTCTCAGGATCGTTAATTTTAAGAGGGTGATAAATGATATGCCGAATACATGGTAAATGTTTCTATAGTCTGGTGAAAATATTTAGCTATTTTTCGGATGATAGAAATCCCGCGGTCATAAACATGGATGGTTAAATAGGAATGATGATTATGCTAAATACTGTTTTATCATTGATATTTTTTTTTATCTTTTTCTCGTAGATATTAAACATGTCATCACCGAGAGTTGAGTCCAGAATAGGCCTATATTTCAATTGCAGTCCATGTTTTAGTTTATAGATTATTTTTGGTCTCTGCGTCCTTCTTAATAGGTTCGTTATATATTTGTTACATTTCCCAGTGAATATTTTCAAGGCCCCCCCCCCCGCCCCCCGTGAATCTGCAGGGGAGATGACTTCATATTCGTCATCATTTCATTTTCGTCAATGAAGAGACCATCTTTCTTACTCTGTCAACCCTTTTCACTTCCTTTGAAACGACCTCTCTGCTTCTATATGTCTGTTCATATGTGTTGTCTGTCTGTCACTTTGCTGGGTATTGCCCCCCACCCCTCCCCCCGGGTGTTTGTACGTGTGCTTATGTGTTGGCTTCTTCCCTTATCAAGTCCTTCTGAGTTTTAGTTGTTTATTTTTGACTGAAAGAAGATGTCGTCAGACATATTACGCAAGTTATTTACTCCATAAATAAGAATTTGATCGAGTGAAGATTTTTGTCAAGGCAGTTTCAGCGAGGGATTAAAGAGTAAACCAACATAGGTCTATGAGGAGCTTTGCCACGATTTGAAGACCAGGGAATCTCTCTCTCTCTCTCTCTCTCTCTCTCTCTTCCTTCGTCTGTCCCATCCTTATCAGACGTTGTAAATGGCTATAGTCTTGGACGTGACCTCAATTTTGTGTCGATGTATATTGAGATGTCTTTGCATACTTTAGGCCTATCTTTCAAATTTGCTGCCCTGGGGGTGCGTATCGGTTGTCTGGACACTTTCCTTCACCTTCCCCACATCCACACCCACACACACACACACACACACACACACACACACACCCTACCCCTGCCTCTTCGCTTCCAGAGAGAGAGAGAGAGAGAGAGAGAGGGAGGGAGGGGCGGGGGGGAGGGAGGTTACAAGTCGTTCATTCGTCCGATGAGGCAAGGCCTACATATGCCTGAATTTACTTTATCTTCCGAATTATCCCTTTTCCTTCCTTTATCAGAGTTCCTTTCGTCCTTTTATCCGTTTCCGATGCTTCATCTTTCTCCTTCTCCTCCTCTCGTTGCTGTTTTGAAAGAAGGAAACTGAGAAAGATAAAAAAAAAAAAATTCTCTAACACTCGGTGTCACCGCCACGGGCTGCCTGATAGGGCGGGAAACGGTAAACGTTCGACTTTTAAATGTTTTTCAGTCCAAAAACGTTAGTCTGCCTGAACGTTCTTACGTTCACCTGGATGTTATTTTTATATTATAAGGGTCCATCAATCCACTGACTGTATAGTTTTTAAACGGGCATAAATTATTCAATATACATGAAAAACGCAAAAAAACATAGACTCGTCAAAAGCTAACCTCATGGCCTTAATTCGGTATTAAGAGAGGATTTATTCTCTCTCTCTCTCTCTCTCTCTCTCTCTCTCTCTCTCTAACTACTAGCGTTATCGCTTCCCTTGACAGAGCGGGGGAAAATGAACCTTCAGAAACAAAGGATTATGACGTAAACTATTATTTTCTATTTGAAAATCAAACTCAGTTTCTATTTTGGCTGCGTTATATAGCATGATGGGGCCCCCCGGTGTTGGGGGATGGGGGGGGGGGGAAGAGGACGCAGGAGGCTGCAAAAAGTATATTGAAAACGAAGCAGAGGAAAAAGGTAACTTGATCAGTCTCATTGTTTAATTATACATACATACATACATACACATCCTTTATTCCCTTTGCTTTCAACATCATTGCGAATCGTGGAGTAAGATAGTGCTATAGAAGCCTAGTCTGATAATCACTGTTGGTCGAAATTCCCGGGAATACACCACTGGAATGAGCCACTTGGAATCATTGGGGAATAAGATGCTATAATATGATTCTGGTGACAACCAAATGCACATTAGGTCGAAGATCTTATTGGAAATTGTGAGATAAACGCCCTTGTTATTACGCTCCTCACTCGTCTGTCGCGTTGAGACGATGGAGTTGGTGCTCTCTCTCTCTCTCTCTCTCTCTCTCTCTCTCTCTCTCTCTCTCTCTCTCTCTCTCTCTCTCTCTTCCTTCGTCTGTCCCATCCACATCAGACGTTATAATTATAGTCTTGGAGGTGATCAGTATTGTCTTAGACGTCGATGCATATTGAGATGTCACGTCTATAGGCGCCTTTAGGCCTATGTTTTAGATTTGCCTCCTTGGGGGTACGTTTTGGTTGTCAAGAGCCCGCCCCCCCACCTCCCCCCACAACACCATTACCAAATCCAGCATTACTCCCACCCCCGCCTCCGAGAGAGAGAGAGAGAGAGAGAGAGAGAGAGAGAGAGAGCTTACAAGCAGTAGTTCAGTCGTCTGATGCCTACATATGCCTGAGTTTACTTTACATTTCCGAATTATGCCTTTTCTTTCCTTTATCAGAATTCCCTTCGTCCTTTTCTCGATTTCCGATACTTCATCTTTCTCCTTCTCCTCCTCCTTCCCCCACCCCCTTCTCTCTCTCTTATTGTTTCGAAACAAGAAAAGTAAAGAAAAACAAGATTAACAAACACTGTATCACCCCCACGGGCTGACCGGGAGAGAGAGCGGGAAGCGGTTAACGTATATCCTAGATTTCAAACGTCGTTCGACTTTTAAATGCTTCAGTTCACCTGAATGCTATTTCTATTATCATAAGGTTCCATGAATCCGTAGACTGCATTGTTTTTAAATAGATTTATTCATTTTAATATGAAATGAAAAACGCGAAACAATAATTATGAACTCGTCAAGAGCTTGCTGTGACTGACTACGGCGCTCTCGACCTTATGGCCGTCGAGAACACAGGCGATTTTCCCTTTTCTGTGTTGAGGACTTTCTCTCTCTCTCTCTCTCTCTCTCTCTCTCTCTCTCTCAACACCCGCCCCTACCTCTGCGTTGTCGCTTCCCTAGTAAAGGGGGTGTGGGGGGGGGGGGGGGGATACACCTTGCGAAACAAAGGAACGTGACGTAAACTACTTTTTTTATTTTGAGTCTTTGCTTGTGTTGCTAGCTTTCTCGTCTTGCTTGCTTGCTTGCTTTGCTTTGCTTTCTTAACTTGCTTGCATGCTTTCTTTGCTTGCTTGCCTCCTTGGCTTGCTTTGCTTGCTTGTTTGATTGCCTGCTTTCTTTGCTTGCACGCTTGCTTGCTTTGATTGATTGCTTGCTTTACTTGCTTGCCTTGCTTGCTTGTTTGCTTTTCTTGCTTGCTTGCTTGCATGCTTTGCTTGTTTGCTTTTCTTGCTTGCTTGCTTGCATGCTTTGCTTGCTTGCTTTTCTTGCTTGGATGCTTTGCTTTGCTTACTTGCTTTGCTTCCTTGCTAGCTTTGCTTGCTTGCTAGCATTGCTTGTTTTGCATACTTGTTTGCTTTGCTTTCTTGCTTGCTAGCATTGCTTGTTTTGCATACTTGTTTGCTTTGCTTTCTTGCTTGCTTTGCTTGCTTGCTAGCATTGCTTGTTTTGCATACTTGTTTGCTTTGCTTTCTTGCTTGCTTTGCTTGCTTGCTAGCATTGCTTGTTTTGCATACATGTTTGCTTTGCTTTCTTGCTTGCTTTGCTTGCTTGCTAGCATTGCTTGTTTTGCATACTTGCTTGCTTTGCTTTCTTGCTTGCTTTGCTTGCTTGCTAGCATTGCTTGTTTTGCATACTTGCTTGCTTTGCTTTCTTGCTTGTTTACTTGATTTTTTAACTTGCTTGTATGCTTGCTTTGCTTACTTTGCTTCCTTGCTAGCTTTGCCTTCTTGCTTGCTTGCTTGCTTGGCAGTTAAAACCAACCAGATGACTCAGCAGTAACGACGAGTGTTAAAAATGTAGACATTAAGAACAGGAAGAGAGTTGGAACCAAAAATGTAGACATTAAGAACAGGAAGAGAGTTGGAACCAAAAATGTAGACATTAAGAACAGGAAGAGAGTTGGAACCAAAAATGTAGACATTACGAAGAAGAAGAGAGTTGGAACCAACCTGTTCTGTGGCTGACAACAGGATGGGAGTCGATTCGCTCTTTTAGATTTCTTTTGGATTACAGTTCGGGTTCCTTAACGCAATCCCGATTACGTATGTATACACACGTACATACCAACACACACACATATGTATGTATGTATGTATGTATAAACATCAAACAACACCATGTATATATTTACGGTTCACTGGGAGACAATAATGAGTCTGTGTTGAGAGTCACAAGAGACGAAATATGGCTGACAATGTGTGGCGTTGCAGATCCCGAATGAATCTCCGATCAGTAAGTAAAAGCTTAAACTTTGAACTCCCTTCCAGTGTTCCCCGGGGGGGAACATTATTCCACCTCAAGACTTTTCCCCCTCATTATCTCGTCTTTATTCTTTACAATGTATAATATATATATATATATATATATATATATATATATATATATATATATATATATATATATATATATATATATATATATATATATATATATATATGTATATGTCAGATTAATTGCAATACGAAATGAATTTTTGAATAATAATAATAATAATAATAATAATAATAATAATAATAATAATAATAATAATAATAATAATAATAATAATAATAATAATAATTATTGCAAAAGAGCTGAAACTTATGGAAACTTTGTTGCATATAGAAATACAGAATCCCACTGAAATTGGTAAAAATACATTTATCATTAACAGATGCAATTGTATTTCTATAATATAACGTTGTGTGGTAGGGTAGATATGGGCAAGATATCTATCTATCTATCTATCTATCTATCTATATATATATATAAATATATATAGTATATATATATATATATATATATATATATATATATATATATATATATATATATATATATATATATATATATATATATATATATATAGTATGTATAAATAGAGGCACCTATAGGCTTCCGACTGGAGGAAACATCCCAGAGGCAGACCTTGGAAGAAAGAGAATATGAACGGAGGTGCAGTCAAAGAAATGAAATGGACTGCATCTGGGCGCCGATGGGACGCTGCGAAGAACCTTGAGTAATGCCTACAGTGCACCGCGAGAGGTGCACTGACGGCATTACCCTCTACCTCGGAAATAATATATTTTCATATATGTTACCGAAGGGGAATTTTTTAGTTGATAATAAGTTCGTCGTCCCGTGGGCTCGAACCAGCGAAGGACAAGAACTCAGGACTACAGTGGACGCATTTAACCCACGCGGCCATGTATATGTATCTATCTTCTCTATAATAATAATTTCCAAGTTGATCTTGTCCTCCCCGGGGTGAAATTTTCTAGAAAGCTTTATTGCCACGAAAATAGCATTTTTTTTTAAAGAAAGAAATATAAATTTAGCGAAAAATCATCATCATCGCATCCTTTTCCCTCGTCGTCGGGAGGAGATATCTATCCATCTATCTATCTATCTATATGTATATATATATATATATATATATATATATATATATATATATATATATATACATATATATACATATATATACATATGTAAATATATATAGATATATACATATATATAGATATATACATATACATATATATATATATATATATATATATATATATATATATATATATATATATATATATATATATATATATATATATATATATTTCTCCCGGCGACGAGAGAAAAGGATACGATGATAATTTTTCACTAAATTTTTAATTTATTTCTTTTTTTTTTAAATATTGATGTTTTCGTGGCAATAAAACTTTCAAGAAAATTTCATACCTTCTGCTGCAAGAAAGAATCATTGTCGCCTGGCGCCGTAATATCTTCGTGTTTTTCCTGCAGACGTTTTAGAATTCTTCTGCTCATGCGTACAGCGCCACAGCTCAGTAGGTGCACTGACACCAAGGATTACAGTGGCCATCTCAGGGATCCTCCAGGAAGCCGTCTTGAAGCCTTCAGAGACAGCATGTGAGCATAGAAGGCGAAGTTTATGGTTAAAATTAACTGGATGACGAAGCAGATCGACTAAAAGAGATTTTCAAGAGGGAAAAGTACATCACGAGAATGGCAGATAGCTTCAGTCTGTAATTGTTTACTGCTGAAAATATGGACTACTTCGCGGAGTAGTGTGAAGTCGAGGTTCCTGCCTTCTGAGATTATTCGGCACCTCTACAGTCGTATTGTCACTTACGGACGCAAGCTCTTCATTCGAAATGAGGAAGGAAATAATCAAGAAGAGAGGAAGACAGTGGAAGGGAGGAACTGAAGAATTTATACGAAATAAAAGGTAGAGAACTTGAGGTGTTTTCTAAGCTGATTGAGAGGGGATTTTGGATGCCCAAAATTACCGCTTGGAGCAGTTCTTCGCTCGAAATAAGAAAGAGAAGGAACAAAAAAGAGAGGACATCGGCGTGGAGGTATACTGAAGAATGCTGACGAAGAAAAAAGTAGATAACCTGAGGTGTTAGAAACTGCTTCAAAGATTTTGGATTCACAGAATTACTTTTCGGAGAAGCAAGGGAGAATCGAAGGGATGATCAATATCGTCAGTAAGAGGGAATCTCATAAGTTTATAGAAGACGACTCCTTAAAGCAAAGAAGCTGTTTATGTGCCAGAAAAAGAACTCCAAGTAATGGTTATCGCGATGTTGAAATGATCTAAAACCTTCGAGATTTTCCTTGAAGACATTTTGGAATCCTTCAGTCTCCGGCTCCTGGAAGGACGAGAGAAATGCCATTCGCGCATGCGCCGAGCTTCAAAGTGTCCAAGAACAATCTCCGAGATGCTTCAAATCGTCTGGAAGCCTTCGGAGACAGAAAGTGTCAGATTTGAAAAGCAGGGTAAGAGAAAGCAAAGAGTATTGGTGAGGGGAAGGGTCCGACCCAGAGGCCGCTTCCTTCCTCCAAGGAAGCAGCCTATGGGTCTGACCCTTCCCATGGAAAGGGCCCAAGCCCCTTAAGGATTGGCCCCAAAAGCCTACAAGGCTTGCCAGTCTTTTGAGGGCAGCCTTGAAGGGAAGGGTCCGACCCAGAGGCTGCTTCCTCGGAGGAAGGCAGGTATCCTGTCAGGCTGGGGAAGCGGGCCTGGAGAGGGCCCAAGAACTTCAAGGATGAGGCCAAAGTCCTCCTAGGCTGGCCAGTCTCTTGAGGGCAGCCTTGAAGGGAAGGGTCTGACCCAGAGGCTGCTTCCTCAGAGGAAGGCAGGTATCCTGCCAGGCTGGGGAAGCAGGCCTGGAGAGGGCCAAAGAACTTCAAGGATGAGGCCCAAAGTCCTCCAAGGATGGCCAGTCTCTTAAGGGCAGCCTTGAAGGGAAGGGTCCGACCCAGAGGCTGCCTCCTCGGAGGAAGGCAGGTATCCTGCCAGGCTGGGGAAGCAGGCCTGGAGAGGGCCAAAGAACTTCAAGGATGAGGCCCAAAGTCCTCCAAGGATGGCCAGTCTCTTAAGGGCAGCCTTGAAGGGAAGGGTCTGACCCAGAGGCTGCTTCCTCAGAGGAAGGCAGGTATCCTGCCAGGCTGGGGAAGCAGGCCTGGAGAGGGCCCAAGAACTTCAAGGATGAGGCCCAAAGTCCTCCAAGGATGGCCAGTCTCTTAAGGGCAGCCTTGAAGGGAAGGGTCTGACCCAGAGGCTGCTTCCTCAGAGGAAGGCAGGTATCCTGCCAGGCTGGGGAAGCAGGCCTGGAGAGGGCCAAAGAACTTCAAGGATGAGGCCCAAAGTCCTCCAAGGATGGCCAGTCTCTTAAGGGCAGCCTTGAAGGGAAGGGTCTGACCCAGAGGCTGCTTCCTCAGAGGAAGGCAGGTATCCTGCCAGGCTGGGGAAGCAGGCCTGGAGAGGGCCAAAGAACTTCAAGGATGAGGCCCAAAGTCCTCCAAGGATGGCCAGTCTCTTAAGGGCAGCCTTGAAGGGAAGGGTCTGACCCAGAGGCTGCTTCCTCAGAGGAAGGCAGGTATCCTGCCAGGCTGGGGAAGCAGGCCTGGAGAGGGCCAAAGAACTTCAAGGATGAGGCCCAAAGTCCTCCAAGGATGGCCAGTCTCTTAAGGGCAGCCTTGAAGGGAAGGGTCCGACCCAGAGGCTGCTTCCTCGGAGGAAGGCAGGTATCCTGCCAGGCTGGGGAGAGAGAGAGAGAGATAGAGAGAGAGAGGAGTGGAGAGAGAGAGAGAAAGAGAGCGAGAGAGAGAGAGAGAGGAGTGGAGACAGACACAGGTGAGAGAGAGAGAGAGAGAGAGAGAGAGAGAGAGAGAGAGAGAGAGAGAGAGAGAGAGAGAGAGAGAGAGAGTTGTGTCCCTCTTGAGAAAACCAACCGATAAATGAGGAAGATGAATCACAGAGGAGGACTGTAATCACTTACCCTCCATGACCTCTCTGAAGCTCACTCCCGTTCGCTGACGCTCGCAAGACTGACTCTCACTGACGCTCGTTGGACTGACGCTCACTAACGCTCGTTGGACTGACGCTCGCAAGAATGACGCTCACTGACGCTCGTTCGACTGACGCTTGGTAGACTGATGCTTGCAAGACTGATGTTCACTGACGCTAGTTAGACCAATTCTCATTAGACTGACACTTGTTTAGACTGACTGATGCTTGTTAGACTGACTCTCATTAGACTGACGCTTGTTAGACTGCCCTTGTGAGGCTGACACTTGTTAGACTGACTCTCATTAGACTGTTAGACTGACTCACTAGACTGACACTTGTTAAACTGACTCTTATTAGACTGACAATTGTTAGAGTGACACTCATTAGACTGCTGCTCATCAGACTGACTCTCATTAGACTGACACTTGTTAGACTGACTTTCATTAAACTGACACTTGTTAAACTGCCTCTCATTTGACTGACACTCACCAGACTGACACTCGATAGACTGGCTCTCATTGGACTGACTCTCATTAGACTGGCACTCATTAGACTGGCCCTCATTAGTCTGACACTTATTAGACTGACACTTGCAAAACTTATGCTCACCGACACTCTTTAGAATGATGAATGCAAGACTGACTCTCCTTCAGCTGCCTTATTATCATTATTACTATAACTCTCCTTCTTTTAACGTGCTTGTTTTACCAAGTTGTATGGGGTAAGCACGATGCCTTCTTTCGAAGGACTTTCACTTGGCTTCGGAGTAGACTGTAGTCTCCATCTATTATTATATTATTATTATTATTGTTATTATTATTTATTAATAAAAGTGGTCGTAACGACGTCATCGTTATCACGTGAGAAGAAAAAGCATATTTTTCCTCACTTTGCTTTTCTCCTCACCTGATGACGTCATCAGAGAACCTGAGGAGGTTCTTCCCCTGACAAAGGTGCCCTTGAGGTGTGTTCCCCTGGGGTGCCTTGGATCCCCTCACCTTGGTGGTTCAGGTCCTCCTCAGGCCTGCTTCCTCAGCCTGGCAGGAAACCTGCCTACCTCCAGGGAAGCAGCCTCTGAGGAGGATCTTCCCCACTCAAGGCTGCCTTCAAGGGAAGGCTTCCTTAGGGTACCTTGGGACCCCTCAGCCTTGTGGTTCAGGCCCTCCTCAGGCCCACTTCACCAGCCTGGCAGGAAACCTGCCTACCTCCAGGGAAGCAGCCTCTGAGGAGGATCTTCCCCAGTCAAGGCTGCCTTCAAGGGAAGGCTTCCTTAGGGCACCTTGGGACCCCTCAGCCTTGTGGTTCAGGCCCTCCTCAGGCCAGCTTCCTCAGCCTAGCAGGAAACCTGCCTACCTCCAGGGAAACAGCCTCTGAGGAGGATCTTTCCCAGTCAAGGCTGCCTTCAAGGGAAGGCTTCCTTAGGGCACCTTGGGACCCCTCAGCCTTGTGGTTCAGGCCCTCCTCAGGCCCACTTCCCCAGTCTGGCAGGAAACCTGCCTACCTCCAGGGAAGCAGCCTCTGAGGAGGATCTTCCCCAGTCAAGGCTGCCTTCAAGGGAAGGCTTCCTTAGGGCACCTTGGGACCCCTCAGCCTTGTGGTTCAGGCCCTCATCAGGCCAGCTTCCCCAACCTGGCAGGAAACCTGCCTACCTCCAGGGAAGCAGCCTCTGAGGAGGATCTTCCCCACTCAAGGCTGCCTTCAAGGGAAGGCTTCCTTAGGGCGCCTTGGGACCCCTCTGCCTTGTGGTTCAGGCTCTCCTCAGGCCCGCTTCCCCAGTCTGGCAGGAAACCTGCCTACCTCCAGGGAAGCAGCCTCTGAGGAGGAACTTCCCCACTCAAGGCTGCCTTCAAGGGAAGGCTTCCTTAGGGCACCTTGGGGCCCCTCAGCCTTGTGGTTCAGGCCCTCCTCAGACCCGCTTCCCCAGCCTGGCAGGAAACCTGCCTACCTCAAGGGAAGAAGCCTCTGAGGAGGAACTTCCCCAGTCAAGGGTGCCTTCAAGGGAAGGCATCCTTAGGGCGCCTTCGGGCCCCTCTGCCTTGTGGTTCAGGCCCGCCTTATCCCTACTTTTCGAATATGACACCAAACCTCCGAAGGCTTCAAGGAGACTCGAAGGATTTCGGAGCTTACTTCTGGAGACTCTGAAGTTGGAATTCCACTGAGCTCTAGCGCTGGGGGCATCCGCGAATGGCTCTTCTTCTCTCTAGCCCTTCCTCCAGGAGCTGAGACCGAAGGATTCTGAAGCACTTTCAAGGAGAGACTCCGAAGGTTTTAGGCCATTTCAGCATCGCTGTAACCACTCCTTTGCTTTCCTTTCCTGATATACATGGCGTTTCTCTCGTGCCTCCAGGAACTGGAGACTGACTGAAGGAAGGATTCCAAGGCGGCGAAAAGTCCTCCGGATTCCTAGGAGACTTCACAGATCTGTTGATCCAAATAGTAACTCTGGCATAACGAATCTCCTCTCTGTCTCTCTATGTCTGTCTGTCTGTCTCTCTCTCTCTCTGCTTTCTTCTCGTGAAAGTCCTCGAAAGTCTCCATTCCAGGGTCCTCCTCTCCTCCTTATTCCTTCCCGTGCTTATCTCGAGTGCAGAACTTAGTTCGAAACGTGACAGTATTGAAAATATTCTCGCTTCATAAATCGCCTAAGGCTGGAACGTCGTCGACTCCATTCTGCTCCTCCGCCGTGTAGTCCATATTTCCATGAGCATAAAATTGTTCACTGAATTCATCTGTATAAATCTTCGCCTGGTTTTTAATCAGATTTTGTTTCCGGAGACTGAAATTTGCATTTTTCTGAGCCATAGCAGCGTTGGGCGCATGCGCCAGTGATTTCTCTCTCTTGTCCTTCGAGGAGCTGGAAAATTTTTGAAACTTTTAGATCATTCCAGCATCGCCTCTGTGGTCAAATATGATCAAATTTTCATTTGTTGTAGAACGAAAACAAACAGCAGTTTTAATGACATTTTCCTAAATCATTTTTGCCCCAAGTTGAATACATTTAAAAAACAAAGCACGTGATTGTATATCATCAAGAGGAAGAAATAATTATAAAATATTGATAAATATGAAATATTTCTTCTTTCAAATGAACTCCTCAATATTCTTTGGAAGCTTCAACTTCAAGTCAATGGCCCCTTTGGTGGGCTTCTTGTTCCATATGAATAGGGTTCTTCTTTATCTTCTGAATAATAATAATAATAATAATAATAATAATAATAATAATAATAATAATAATAATAATAATAATAATAATAATAATAATAATGATAATGATAATAATAATAATAATAATAATAATAATAATAATAATAATAATAATAATAATATAACCGTTACGGAGTATCACCTAATATATGGGAAGAGGTCTCTGAGACTTCCTCCTATTGAAGGTGTCTATATCAGGTGTTAAGTGTTTATAGATCACTTTCAATAGAGATGACTCACTTTCTGTGGCCATGCTTCTTGATTTGGGAGACATCCCGGTCGTGGTCACTTCGTTGCAAAAATGTGGTCGGTGAATTACATATATATATTCTGAAAAGTCAACCACAGGAATGGGGTGGTCTCTCTCTCTCTCTCTCTCTCTCTCTCTCTCTCTCTCTCTCTCTCTCTCTCTCTCTCTCTCAAAATTTCTTAGATTTTTTCTGATAATTGTAAGAAGAAATTCTGGTTCTGTGCCTTATTATTATTATTATTATTATTATTATTATTATTATTATTATTATTATTATTATTGAAAGTAGTATTTGAAAGACATCGAGATTCAAGTAATATGTAAATATTTACAAGTAAACAAGTTATACACAGGAATCTTGTGGGTTTCTCCTTCCATCTTCAGAAGAAAGCTGAAAGAAGTTTTTGTTTGGTTCATTATTATTATTATTATTATTATTATTATATCCATATGTGTTTGTCATTATTTTTCCATGATATCATTTAACATATAGATTCACCGACACCAATAATGTCTCTTGCTGTTCAATAAAAAGTCAGAGATAGATAGATAGATAGCATATGTAATGAGCATTTCACGAATGGCTCTCTCTCTCTCTCTGGTCCTCAGTTCACATATAAATACCCCATTAACATAGTATCATATTTTGCCCTTGCTATTTTGACGTATATAAATTGTGCATTATGATAACGCTCTGAGAACGTGTTCATGAAGTGAAATGAAATGATTGCATGTCTTTTTCACAACCTTACTTTGTAGGTTAATCAAATGGGTACAAATATAGCAATTGCTTATAGTCTTGATTCAGTTTTATATATAGGAAACTAAACTGTGTAAGTCATGTGATTATGGGGGTTAACAATGTGTTTAAAGGCTAAATATTTCGTTTCATTTTGAGTTCTTTTTCATTCCTCTGATCTTAAGAAGCGACCAATGGGAATCTTCCTTACATTATATCTAGAAATTGTATCAAAATAATGGATGAAATCGGATTTCAGTTTCGTCCTCAATTCTCCGTATACTCTAAGGCGGCCACGTGGTCCCCATGCGGTCCTTTCTCCACCAAAAGGTGTACAGCAATTTCAACTATCAGGAAGTCGTTATCGCCACCTATTGGCCACTGAAGAAAATCAGCACAAGTGGACAACTGCATCTTCCAAGATGGGCGTGAAATCTACCTAATTATTATTATGAGAAGCTTTCCCTCATTGTATAAGATCATATTTGTGTTGAGATAACAAAATACAGCGCCAACTGGGAATATATCATTCATAAAAGGAAAAATGGAATGAGAATCATAGACGACATGAAGAAGAAGAAGATCCAGGCACACCAACATAATCAGATTCAACACCACATTTTGAACAGCAATGTTACAGTTCTCAGCATGAGACAACTGAATAAAAAGCCATTGACTTGAACCTGAGATTTCTGAACTGACTACAGACTGCTTGGAGTAATAAAATATCTTGAATTCACCAGCTTTAAAAGCCGTACAGATTGGCAGTTCCGACAACTCTGCAGTTACTGTTCGTAGACATAACGATCGTGGCATGTTTTACCCCGACCCAAATGCATGCAGGGGACAAAGTCATGCCTTTAACAGTTTTCATTTTTGGGGGGGTGGTTGAGCGGGGTGGGGGGGTTGAGGAGTAATCTTGCGAAAATAAACATTTAAGATCAACAAACTATATTGTTAGTGTTGAAGATATATTTCCAGTATTCATCCTAAACAGCTCAAATAGAGATTCTTCCTCAACTCATCTGCTGAAACTGATGAATTTTTGCTTCATTATTTTATGGAACCGAAATATCTGAGAACCTTCAGGCAATGTCGAAGGTAGGGAGGACTGTCTATGGTTGCATTGAGAATAGGAATTTGCACAGAGTGGTTGGAATGTAGCTTATGATGACAGCAACACACATTGGAAGAATGATAATTATCTCCTCTTTGACACAAACTGCACCTAATTTAATACCTTTTCCACCTCAAGATAACCATATCCCGCAGGGGGGTAGTGCCGTCAGTGCACCTCATGTGATGCACTGTAGGCATTACTTGAGGTTCTTTGCAGTGTCCCTTCCATGGCCCCTAACTGCTATAACCCCTTTCATTCCTTTTAGTGTACCTCCTTTCATATTCTCTTTCTTCCATGGCTTGCTATCCACCCTCTCCCAACAATTGATTCATAGTGCAACTGGGAGGTCATCCTCCTGTTACCCCTTTCAAACCTTTCTCCTCTCAATTTCCTTTCCAGTGCTGAGTGATCTCTTAGGTCCCAGTGCTTGGCCTGTGGCCTAACCTACATTCCTTCCTTAGGCTATAGCTTTGCTTTCTGACGAATCTTGGTCTGATTGCAACATTGCCATATTGCAAGGAAATCGCGATATATTGCAGTTTCGTAGGCATATTAATTCTCCAGTCTGAAGGCAAAGTGGGTTTGTTCGACGAAAAAATCTTTGGTCTATGTCCTTGCCATTCTTGCCAATTTTCCCTATCTTGCAACATTGCCGTATTGCAAAGGCATTGCAATATGTTGCAAATTTTCATGTATATTCGTGATCAGAATGTCAGCATATTGCATTTTATCAAGCCTGAATCAAAAGTTTCTTTGCCAAGAGGAAAAGTCCCAAGGCTACAGCCTTGACATTTTGGCGAATTTTCCCTTGCTGGAAACATTCCTTGTTGCAAGGAAATTGCAATAAATTGCAACTTTCTATGCATAGAGAACATTAGAATGCATTTTATTCAAAAAAGGAATAGCTGGTTTACTCCCAGGAAACATCATGATAAGGTTGATACTTTGCATTTTTTAATTTCTTGCAACATTGCCATTTGCAAAGATCCTGAGACATATTGCAAACTTCCATGCACTAATTTGTATTTAATCCAGATTGAAGGAAAAGTCGTTGTGGCCCCTAAAAAGTTGCCAAAGGCTGCAGTCTCGGTATTTTGATGAATTTTGCCGGACCTCCTGCAAGATTGCAATAATGCAAGAAAGGTGCATTTTACTACAATTTCGACTGCATTTTGCTTTCCCTTTTTTTATTTGAAGCAAAAGGGTACGTTCCCCCAAAAACACCCTAATTGTCTTCTATTTTTTATGTCATGAGTTTGCCTGCAACCTTCCCATATTGCAAGCAAATTGCAATATATTTTGATTTCGAATGCATATTTGTCATGAGAGTCCCAGTAGACTGCCTTTTATTCAGTTCGAAACTTCAAAAGTCGGTTTAGAACTTCCAAAATTCAATGAACTACATTCTATTCAAAATCAATTAAAATTTGTTTGGTCCTTTAAAAAAACCTAAGGCTGTAGCCCTGATATTTTCATTAACTTAGCTTTGATTGCAGCATTGCAGTATTACAAACTCATTTTAATAAAAGCGAATTATGCATGCTTGCAAGCCATTTAAGGCCCAGTAGACTGCATTGTATCCAGTTTCAAAGTAAAGATGGCTTGCTCCCAGAAAAAAATTCTTGCTTTCAACATTGCCATGTTGCTAGTTGATTCCAAAACATTGTAATTTCGAAAGCATTCATCATTAGAAGCCAAAAAACATCCAGTTAGAAGGGAAGATTGTTTTGCTGTTTTATACTAATTTTGCAATAATTGCAATGATACCTTATTACCCCTAATATCATCATATTTCACATTGCACCTCCATCTGCAACATTGCAGTGAGGGAGGATGTTTGTTGTCCTTTATAGGAACCTTCTGGGATGGGGGTTCTTCCATCAAATGATTGCATGGCATCTTCAGGCCCTTCTTTGGTCAGGCAATGATTTGGGTATAAATATCGGAGTTATTCATCTGTATTGATTCGGTTTCATTTCAATGAAACTAAACTGTAATGATTATGTGATTACAGGAAGCTGTCATGCGTTCAAAGGCTACTTTACGTTTCAGTATGAGTTCAGTTTCAGCCTCCCAACTAAACCAACGAAAATTGGGAATTTTTCACTAATCATGCTATGAAATAGTATCAAATGATCAATGAATGAAATCGTATTTTAATTATGTCTTCAATTCTCCATATACTCTAAGGCGGCCACGTGGTCCCCATGCGGTCCTTTCTCCACCAAAAAATGTACAGCAATTTTGACTATAAGCAAGTCGTGAACGCCACCTATTGGCCACCGAAGAAAATCAGCGCAAATGAACGCCTGCATTTTCACAGATGGGTGAGGAAACCAGTTAGATTATTCCTATTCCCATCTTTTTCTCATAATTAAAAATGATGGGTCTTTAGGGATAACTAAGTTCACCTTCATCTGGAAATGAGTATTTCATGTAAAGGAAAAATGACTCGAAATTCGACGTCAGGGAAGACGATGAAAACCCACTTGCCTACAGTCCTCCCCCAGAGCGAAAATGCCGCCGCCCGTCATAGACGATATGAAGACCCAGGCATGCCAACAACACGAAATTTAACATTGTATTTTGGACAAGAACACTGCAGTTCTGAACACAAAATGATTGAATCAAAAGTGAATAAATTAAATTCAGGCTTCTGAACTTACTACAGACTGCGTGAAAGACCAAACTGCCTTTAATTCATCTGCTTTAAAAGCTACATAAGAGATTGGCAGTCCTGATAACCCTTCTGTTGATGTTCGTTGGCATGAAGAAGGTCCTTCCTGCCATGTTTCACTCTGACCAAACACTTGCAGGAATCAAATACGTACTTTTAACCATTTTTTACGGGATTTTCTTCGAAAATAAACATACTCAATATCATTCAAGAATAACAAACCGTATTTAAAATGTATGAGATATATTATTAATATTCATAAGCAGATCGAGTACAGATGCTTCCTTAATTCAACTGCAGAAATCGATGTGCAAAGAAATCATCATTTTATGAGACCAAATTATCTGAAAAGTTTTGGGCAATGCTCAAGGTAGGAAGGACCATTGTGGTCATATGAAGAGGATTGTCAATGAGCAGATCAAGTATAGTAATGATGAATGAAACATGTTGGAATAATATTTTTTTCCAAGCAAATCACATTGCAATATAAACATCCCCGGCTTGAAAATACCTACCACTTAACACTCATTTCATTCTGAAAGAATTGACTGATAATACTGACGGCAAACTTCCTTTTTATTCTTCCTGATTACTGAGAATTATCGTTCATTAGTTTGACACTATTTAGAGGATTGAGGCAAAGCTGTCTTAAGGGATTGTGGGAGCCTTACGCCCTAAAGCAGTAATATTATGCAACTTCGAATGCAATGTATAGTCGTCAATGGCGGGCCATTTGGCTTACGAACAAATCCTTAGGCTATAGCTTTGCTTTCTGACGAATCTTGGTTTGATCACAACATTGCCTTGTTGCAAGGAAAATACAATATATTGCAATATTAATGATCCAGTCTGAAGGACAATTTGGTTTTTCGACAAAGAAAAATCTTTAGCCTATATCCTTGTCATTCTTGCGAACTTTGCCTGGCTTGCAACATTGTCACATTGCAAGGGCATTGCAATATATAGGAATTTCTGTAGCTTATTCGTGATTAGAAGGTCAATATACGGCATTTTATCAAGCTTGACGCAAAAGTCCAAAGGCTATGTTAATAGCCTTGCCATTTTGGTGAATTTTCCCTTGCTGGAAACATTCCTTATTGCAAGGAAATTGCAATAGATTGCAACTTTCCATGCACAGATAATATTAGACATCATGATAAGGCTGCTACTTTGCATTTTTTATTGCTTGCAACTTTGCCATATTGCAAGGATATTGAAACATATTGCAAACTTCCGTGCATACTCGTCATTAGAAGAACACTCATTTGTACTTTATCAACTCTGAAGGAAAAGTCGTTGTGGCCCCTCAAAAATTGGTATCCAGTTTGAAGGAGATATCATTTTGGCCCATAAAAAAATGTCCAAAGGCTGCAGCCTTGCTATTTCGATGACTTCTGCCGGATTTGCAACAGAAAGTTGCGATATACTAAAGTTTCTCCTGCATTTTGCTTTCCCTTTCTTTAGTCTGAAGCAAAATCTGGTTCGTTCCCCAAAAGCACCCCAATTGTCTTGCTATTTTGTATGTTGTGAGTTTGTTTGCAACCTTGCCGAATTGCAAGCAAATTGCTTTGTATTGTGATTCCGTATGCATAGTTGTCATTAGAGTGCCAGTAGAATGTCTTTTTTCCAGTTTGATGCTTCTATAGTTGGTTTTGCAACTTCCAAAATCCGAGAGATTACATTCGATCTCATTTCAAATAGAATTTGCAAGCTCCTATAAAAAGCAAAAGGCTATATATAGACCTGTTATTTTCAAGAATTTAGCCTTGCTTGCAACATTGCAATATTACAAACTCATTTTAATAAAAGCCAATTATGCATGCACGCATGCAAGGCTTTTAAGGTCCACCAGACTACATTTTATCCTATTTCCAATTAAAGCTGGTTTGCTTCCACAAAGAAAAAAAAAGCTAGAACTATATTCTGTTATGTGGACGAATTTTTCCTGCTTTCAACATTCCCTGTCGCCAGCAAATTGCAAAAGATTGTAATTTCGAAAGCATTCATCATTAGAAGCCAATAAACATTATTGTATCCAGTTAGAAGGGAAGATTATTTTGCTGTTTTATACTGGTTTTGCAATAATTGCAACATTACCTCATTACCCCTAATACCATCATATTTCACACTGCACCTCCATCTGCAATATTGCAATAAGGGCGGATACCTGGAGCTCCTGCTTTATAAGAGCCTTCTGAGGAAGTAAGTCTGAAATAAAATTTTGCATGGCATCTTCTGTTGCAAGGCAACGACATGGGCATCCATATCGGAGTTATTCATTTGTCCTGATTCAGTTTCATCCACATGAAAATATACTGTAATGGTCATGTGATTACAGGAAATTACCATGTGTTCAAAGGCTATATTACGTGACATTTTTTTGCTCGGTTTTAGCCTCCTGCTTAAACAAGTGATAATTGAGACATTTCCATTCAGTATCTCAGATACTGAATTGTATCAAAATAATGAATGAAATCGGATTGCAGTTTCGTCTTCAAGTCTCCGTGTACTCTGAGGCGGCCACGTGGTCACCATGCGGTCCTTTCTCCGCCAAAAATTGACAGCAATTTTAACTATAAGCAAGTCGTGAACGCCATCTATTGGTCCCCTAAGAAAATCAGCGCAAATGAACAACTGCATTTTCACAGACGGGTGAGGAAACCAGTCAGATTATTCTTATTCCCATCTTTTTCTCATAATTTAAAATGAAGAGTCTTTAGGGATAACTAAATTCACCTTCAGCTGGAAATGAGGATTTCATGTAAGGGAAAAATGACCCAAAATTCATTGTAAGTGAAGACAATGAAAACTAACTTGCCTACAGTCCTCCCCCAGAGCGAAAATGCCGCCGCCCGTCATAGATGATTTGAAGACCCAGGCAGGCCAACAAAATGAAATGCATCATATCGTATTTTGGACAAGAACCCTGCAGTTCTGAGCATAGAATGATATCATCATTGTAAATTTATTACTAAACTAGGTTTCTGACCTGACTGCAGTTGACTTCAAATAAGAAAAAACTCTCTGGAATTCATTGACTTTAAAAAGCATCTAATATAGATTGGCAGTTCCGACAACCCTCCCTCCCTCCCTCCGGTTCCTCTTCTTGAAGGTCAAAGTGTCAGGCCAAATATCTACGGGAAACAATTGCGTCGCCTCTTTTTAGATCTCGGCGGGAAATGATGATGATAATAATAATAATAATAATAATAATAATAATAATAATAATAATAATAATAATAAAGTGACTGAAGTGAATTCCCTTCAGTGAATTATCTGCCCTGTCTTGAGATTTCATGTAATCACGTTAGTCAGTGGAACTCCCCGGCGCCCCCCCCCCCCCACCACCCCACTGTGTATTTGGTGTTTCTCTCTCTCTCTCTCTCTCTCTCTCTCTCTCTCTCTCTCTCTCTCTCTCTCTCTCTCTCTCTCTCTCTCTCTCTCTTTCATACATAACGTAGCAGTATCTCAGTAATACGACGGCTGTGTCAGGCAACCTGACCTCACCCTAACCACGGCCCCCACAGGGTGTGGGGTAGTGCCGCCAGTGCACCTCAGTGGGGGCACTGTAGGCATTCCCCCAGGTCCTTTGCAGTGTCCCTTCTTCCTCCAGTTGCAACCCCTCCCATCCCTTTTACTGTGCATAGTTTATTTTGTTACTGAGAGGTATTTAAGCATTTATTGCATAAGGCTCTAAAGTCTTGAACAGTTGGAAGTCTAGCTGTCATAAGAGCTGCGTATTCTTCAGTCCACAACACATAATATCATTCCAGGAACTCTGAACTTAAGGATATAATGTTAAGGTCATTTGAAATGGTCTATGCATAGTATAGTGTAATATTAAATTATGTGTTGGGTACAGCTTATTCATTGAGTGAATATAACTTTTCAGTGACTTCTTATATGACTGAAGACTATTGAACAAAGAATGACCTACACTGGGTTGTATACTCTACATGGGTGTGATTCTTCTGTGTCTGTTAACTTTTTAAAATTAATTAATTACACCGACTTTCACTGATCTTCCCTTGTTTTGCTTTATATGTCTGTTGGCTTTATAATCTTGATGTAATTAATAGTTGACCTCAATTGTTACGTTAATTTCAATTCCACATTGTTCTGGAGTCAAACTGACTATCAGAGTTACAGGCTGATAGCTCTTACAAGCTGTCTATGCAAGCTGTTTGAAAGGACGGTCAGTAACAACAGAGTGGTCTGGTATCTGGTAACAGAAAATCTTTTATCCAATAGGAAATTTGGCTTTTGAAAGAACAGAAGTATTTTAGATCACTATTATCAATGTTATCTTGAGAGATCCGAAAGGTTTATGCCATCCAGGAGCAACTCACTGGAATACTCTTTGAGATTCAGAAAGCTGACCGTACCAATTGGAGGGAGGGTTACTTAAAGCAGTTGGCTTCTTGGGGCATTTGAGGTATTGTGTATTATTTCATAATAAAGGATTTTTATCAGACCATCACTTAAAACCTGGCGTAGGATCAGCATTTTTCTTATCCTGCTTGCAAGCAGAAGGTGTCCCGCAAGGTAGCTTGCTAAGTGTTACTCTATTTGCAATGGCAATCAACTGGGGTCCAGGGGTCATCATTTGCAGATGACTTCGCTCTCTGTTGCAGCTGATCTACTGCTGCAGAAGGATATAAATGACCTCACCAGCTGGACTGAACAGGCACTGAATGTACTGAAGGTTGTATCACACTCTGATGGGGGTGCACACTGAAAAACTCTACTTGGGCTTTTTATATCTGCGTTTAAGCAAGTTTGATTATGCCTGTCAAATTTATCAATCTTCCTGTACAACGAACTTGGAGAAGTTAGATGTGGCTTATAACTTGGGACTACGGATATGTACAGGGGCATACAGCTCTCTCCCTGTGTATGAGGGCTATTGCTGAACCCCCACCCCACTGCCCCTTTCAATCGGCAGGGAGGAATCCGGCTGAAGGCACATCACCAAATCCTCAGTTTCTAAAAGCAATCGAGACTATAAGGATGTGAAGACCTCAGGAGATGGGGAGCAAGTACTGTAGACCTCAAGAACTGAGGTGACCTCAGAGGTGAGACTTGACAAGAAAATATAGAGATGTCAGTATACTGACGACGCCAGCAGCACAGGTTCCATGTCTCCTGTTTAAGCATCAGTTTCGTGAGATGGATATCATCTCGTTGCATTGACTCCATATATAAATGTTGATACAAAATTTAGATTTTATTTTGTCTTGCTGAAAACAATTCCTTCCTTAGCGATCAGAAAACGTCCACGGAATCTCAGAGCTACCGACAGACAACAGTCCTGAGAGAGAGAGAGAGAGAGAGAGAGAGAGAGAGAGAGAGAGAGAGAGAGAGAGTGCTACAAGTCCTGATTGTGGACTGAAGTGTCTGGCTGGCTATGACCTGGAAGGAAGAGGCAACAAGGATTTAAAAGCAGAAATATCTCTGGTTTAAATCAGTAAGGTGTTTCAGCATTAACTTCTGAACTAGCTTAAGAACACGTCTGTGTTGGTAAGGCCGAGTCCAGAGGTCCTTCCATGCCTTTGCCTCAGTTTGTCAATACAAAGATTTGGGTGCGCAAATTTCCAAATGTTTATTAGATATTTTCATGTTTTTAATTAACTGTTGTACCTGTAATAATATACGATAAAACCTTTCATACTATCATTTAGGCTAATTGTTTGAGTGCATGTATGTTTATGTATGTTTGTGTTTGTGTGTGTGGATGCATACTAAACGTCTAATGACAGTAGACAAAAGGGATCTATATCTCCCACTGCCAATGAAGATACATTTAGGAACTGGAAGTCCTGTTGAGAGCCTCTGCAGTTTTCAACAACTCCTTTTCCTGCAAGGAAATATCATTAGATGGTTTTAACATCAACAGCAACAAAATTCGAAGTAAAATTCGCCTGGACACTTCTGAAGTCTCCTTTCAAATACTTTTGTTTTGGTTATAATCCCATGATGGCCACATATGTGGATAAACTGGGAGGTATGTATATATATATATATATATATATATATATATATATATATATATATATATATATATATATATATATGTGTGTGTGTGTGTGTGTGTGTGTGTGTGTATGCATATATACAGTATATATATGTCTTAATACGTGTAAATGCACATGACCATGGAGGACACATAAAGACATACAGAAGCACAATTATTAAATTTAGATATAAAAGTCTGTACATTTTGTATGGCTGGGATAAAGCCGGAACTGTTTTCTTATATGCACTTTTAATTTTCTTTTTCCCTGTTATTCTGTTTCCCCTTTCCACAATTATCCATTTATCAACTGACCTCTTATTTTTCATGAATGTGCTTATGTGTGTTCATAAACTATGCATGTATGTGTGCTACACATCGAGGGAGAATGAATGTTCCCTCAGAAATACCTTCTGAAAATTGTTTCTCATTCCACCAGCCGATGGGAGATTGTGCACAAAGACCTTTGCCCAAAAACCCGAATCTATCAGCCAATGAAAGAGTGCGATAGAAACTTTGTGTATGGTGGAGGTCACTGATTGGCCAAAGCATTTCCTTCTCTGCCAGTGAAAGGCCCACGGTAAGGTGCTTTTATACACGGGTGCTGAAGAATGAAGAAGTGAAGAAAAGGACCTTAGCAAGGACGAGGAGTTTCAAGGAAGGTTTTCTCAGATTCTCGAAGGTTTGGATGACCTTTGCAGATCCTAAAAGTCTTATGGGAAGGAGTATTGTGGTTACAGGATTGAGGAGGCTGCAAGCGTTCGAAAAAATCCTCGTAGCCTGGGAGGTCCCTGGGCCCAATACCTGTGGTATATACAGTATACTATTCAAGACTGACTCTCCAGTTTCATTTTTCTAGAATTCTGAGGCTGTTGGTGGTGGGTATGGTTCAGTTCAGGGTCCATGACAGACCTTTCATTGAAAGGGTGGTTGGGTGTCGAAGGGATGAGGGGCTTGGTGTGGACCTCTGAGCAGTGAGCAACCGAATGCCCTCTTCAGTCTCAGCTTATGAGCAATCAGGAGAGAAACTAGAAGAAAAATATTCCTTACAAATGGGCTCTTAACTCCCCACGTTCAAAACCGCAGTAAGCGCAAGTTAAGATTAAATATTAAAGAACAAAATCGATTTCAAAGAGCGGCGCAAATCTCAAGGTCATAGTTAATCTGGTGTCGAGAAATCTGTCAAAACTGAGTCACTCTGAGGCATCGATGCTTTCCACATCGTGGCGACATTGACGATCTGAGGCTGTGCACTTGCTCAGCTCATCTTTCAGGTAAGAATGTTCAAGTGTCTGCAGAATAATCACCACGGGTTGACAACAGATCTGACTGTTAGTCAACTGTTGTGGGTCGTATAAACTATCCGTACTACTTAAAAACGTGTGGCATTTAGTTAAACACGAGAATGCCTCGATGAGGTCATCCCTACCTCACTGGGGTGAAATCATTCATCTCTCTCTCTCTCTCTCTCTCTCTCTCTCTCTCTCTCTCTCTCTCTCTCTCTCTCTCTCATAATTTCTTACAGTTTTTGTGACAATAACAAAAAGAAATTCTGGTTCTTTCCTTTGTTGATTATTATTATTATTATTATTATTATTATTATTATTATTATTATTATTATTATTATTATTATTATTATTATTATTATTATTATGGTGAAGAAATCCACAGTGGTGTAGATGTCTACAACACTGGATTTCTTCACCATTCTAGTGACTAATGTTATGATGAGATTATTATTATTATTATTATTATTATTATTATTATTATTATTATTATTATTATTATTATTATTATTATTATTATTATTCACATGTGTATGTCATTATTTTTCAATGATAATTAACAGATAGATTCAACGACACCTTAATGTTTCTGCTGTTCAATAAAAAGTCAGAGATAGGTAGATAGAATATGGAATGAGTGCTATGCAAATGGCTATCTCTCTCTCTCTCTCTCTCTCTCTCTCTCTCTCTCTCTCTCTCTCTCTCTCTCTCTCCGCAACCACATCCTCCCTGGCTGTATCTTAGTAACGCGGCAGCTATATAGGTCAGCTTACCTGACCTCACAAGTCACGCGGAGCCCCAAAACTAATCACCAGAAGGATTCTCTGAATCTTGTACAGCACTGCCCGAGGGGCGATGGCAAACGTTCAAATATAACATTCCTTTCATTCCCCCTCTTTACATTCTACATCAATAGATGTTACATCAGTACAAATGTCTTTCCACAGACTTCCACAAACGTCTTAGAACTCTTGGCATTATTTACATACTAAAAATCCTTGAAGATCAACAAACTATATTGTTAGTGTTGAATACATATTTCCAGTATTCATCATAAACAGATCAAATAGAGATTCTTCCTCAACTCATCTGCTGAAACTGATGAATTTCTGCATCATCATTTTATGAAACCAAAATATCTGAGAACCTTCAGGCAATGTCGAATGCAGGAAGGACTGTCTGTGGTTGCAACGAGAATAGGAATTTGCATGGAGCGGTTGGAATGGAGCATATGATGACAGCAACACACTCTGGAATAATAATTCCTCTTTGACACAAACTGCACCAAAATTAGAACTCTTTCAACTTGAAAGTAATTATAACTCAATTGTAAATTCGTCCTGAAAGAATTCATTGATATTATTGACGACAAACTTTCTTTTGATTCTCCATAATTACAGAGAATTACCGTTCATTAATTAGACATTAAGGCATAACTGCTTTGATTATGGCAGCGTCATAGTATAAATCAGCCATATTCTGCAGCTGCAATGTATATTTGTCATTGGCGGGCCTTAAATAAGCTGCATTTTATCCAGTTCTAAAGCAAGATCAATTAGGTTTATGAACAAATCCTTAGGCTATAGCTTTGTTTTCTGCAGAATCTTGGTTTGATTGCAACATTGCCGCATTGCAAGGAAACTGCGGTCTGCTGCAATTTCGTAGGTATATTAATCATTAGAAACCAAATAGACTGAGTTTCGTCCAGTCTGAAGGAAAAGTTGGTATGTTCGGAAAAAAAAAATCTTCAAGTCTATATCCTTGTCATTCTTGCGGATTTTGCCTGGCTTGCAACATTTCCATATGCAAGGGCACTGAAATATTTTGCAACCTATGTATTTTCGCGATCAGAATGTCAAAACATTGCAGTTTATCCAGTTGGAAGGAAAGTTTGTTTTCCAAGAGGAAAACCCCTGAGGCTTCAGCCTTTTGGCTATTTTGGGGAAATTTCCTTTGCTGGAAACATTCCTTATTGCAAGGACACTGCAATATATAACACTTTCCATGCAGAGAGAAGATTAGACTGCATTTTATTCAAAAAAGCAATCGCTGGTCTGCTCCCAGGAAACATCATGATAAGGTCGCCACTTTGCTTTTTTTTATTGCTTGCAACATTACCGCACCGCAAGGATATTGAGACACATCAAAACTTCCATGCATATTCGCCATTAGAAGAACATCACCTGTATTTGATCCAGTTTGAAGGAAAAGTCGTGGTGGACCCTAAAAATTGCCAAGGACTACAACCTTGGTCTTTTGATGAATTTTGCCGGACCTCCTGCAGCAATTTCGTCATGACAGACCGATCACTTTGCCTTCTTTAGTTTAAAGCAAAGGCTGGATTGTTCCTCTAAGACACCTTAATTGCCTTGCTAGTTTTAATGTTGCGAGTTTGTTTGCAACCTTGCTGTATTGCAAGCAAATTGCAATGTATTGTGATTTCGAACGCATATTTGTCATCAGATTCCCAGTAGACTGCCTTTTATTCAGTTCGAAGCTTCAAAAGTTAGTTTGGACCCTCTAAAATCCAATAGACTCCATTTTATCCAGTTTCAAAGCAAAGCTGTTTTGCTCCCAGAAATGAATCCTGGAGCGATTTCCCTGCTGTGTTGACGAATATTCCCTTGCTTTCAACATTGTCCTCTTGCAAGCATGTTGCAGAATATTGTAACTTCTACCAATCGGTCATCAGAAGCCCAGTGACCAACATTTCACCCAGTTGGAAGGAGAGAATGCTTCGCTATTTTCGATGAATTTCGCATTCATTGCAAATTACCATTTGACCCTATTATTAGCATATTGCACACTGCACCTCCGTCTGGGACATTGCAATGAGTGGGGATATTTGTTGTCCTTTATAATAGTCTTCTGCAAAAGTCATTCTGGAATAAAATGATTGCATGACCTGTTCATGAATTTCTTTTGCAATTGAATGATTCAGGTCTGAATACAGGATTTGTCTAATACTCTTGACTTAGTTTCATGTAAATGAAACTAAACTATATTGGTCATGTGATTATAGAAAGTTATTATCATTTGATCAAAGGTTAAATTACTCTTCAGTACTAGTTCAATTTCAGCCTCGCAATTAAGCCAACAATAATTGGGAATTTTCCACTAATTATGTTATGAAATAGTATCAAAATGATCCATTAATGAAATCATACTTAATTATGTCTTCAATCCTCCGTAAACTCTAAGGCGGCCACGTGGTCCCCATGCGGTCCTTTCTCCACCAAAAAATTTACAGTAACTTTGACTATAAGCAAGTTGTGAACGTCACCTATTGGCCACCGGAGAAAATCAGCGCAAGTGGACCTCTGCATTTTCACAGATGGGTGAGGAAACCCGTTAGATTATTCTTATTCCAATCTTTTTCTCATAATTTAAAATGATGATTCCATAGGGACAGCTAAATTCAGTTTCAACTGGAAATGCGTATTTCATGCAAAGAAAAAATGACCCAAAATTCGACGCAAGGGAAGACTATGAAAGCTAACTTGCCTACAGTCCTCCCCCAGAGCGAAAATGCCGCTGCCCGTCATAGACGATATGAAGATCGAGGCAGACCAACAAAATGAAATGCAACATCGTATTTTGGACAAGAATATTGCAGTTCTGAGCATAAAATAATCGAATCGAAAGCGATTGATTTAAATTCTAGTTTCTGAACTTACTACAGACTGCGTGAAATACCAAACTACCTTTAATTCATCTGCTTTAAAAGCTAAATATAGATTGGCAGCTCCGAAAATGCAGGCATCCCATCAAAATGAAATTCAACATATCGTATTTTGGACGAGAATATTGTAGTTCTGAGCGTAAAATATTGTGATTAAGGTTTATTTATAACATATTCAGGTTTCTGACCTAACTGGGGTTTACTGTAAATAAATTATCTTTAGTTCACGAACTTTCAAAGCATGATATAGATTGGCAGTTCCGACAACCCTCCCTCCCAGCACTTCCTGTTCTTGGAGATCAAAGTCTCAGGCCAAATATCTACGGGAAACAGTTGCATCGTTTCTTGTTAGATTTCAGAGGGAAATGATACGAAAATAATCATAAAGATGGCATGGCTTTGTTTACATACATAACATCCTCCAAGAATAACAGATCGTATTGTTAATATGTAAAATATTTTCCTTATATGCATCGAAAAGGACGAACATAAATAAATTCAGAAACTTCCTCAACTAAAGTGCTGAAAATGTGCAGGATTATACAGATGTTGTTATGTCAGTCATTTTCGATTCAATTTTTGCTTGCATGCTCCTTCGTGCATTCGTTCCAAAGACGATTATCAATGTTGACTGGATATACATTCATAGCATAATTATTTAAAAAAATATTAAACATTCTGTTACCGCGAATTGGTTTGATTACAGTATTGTACTTATATACTGGCAAAGACAGTACTGATATTATCTTAGTTTCATGACAAATATATATATATATATATATATATATATATATATATATATATATATATATATATATATATATATATATATATATATATATATAAATATATATATATATATATATATACACACACACACATGTGTGTGTATAGCGCCTCTTGAACGAGACTGATAATCCTCTCAGGGAGACGCATGGTGGGGATCGTCACAATATAAGGGCCTCAGGGGCATTTTGAGGCATGTCGTAAGAACTAATCGTCCGCCATAGCTTTCTGAAGGGCGTCGTGTGCAGGTAGGGTCGGGCTGTTCTTCATCAAAAGGCTAAACCCACTTTTATTTATTCTAATCTTAAATGCAAATATTTTAATACCGGAGCAGTTAGAGGAGTGGGCCATTCCTCGACGATCTTTGAATTTCCTTATTTGTTTGAGAGTTAGAATGACCGTCATTAATGAAGAACACCTGGGTGACCCTATCGAGTTCTTTATTATTTGTGTAGTGCCATGAGGAGCAGTGTGAAAGAAAGGAGCCCTTTCAACGAAAGCAGTTAGGGCACTGAGCTTCAGTCCCTCAGGGCACTCACTCACTCATTCACTCACTCCGACCGTGAAGGCAGCGGCCCAAGTGTGATCCCTTCGTTGACGCGTCCGTCTCCAAATGCCCCAAAATTGCGAGACGAGGATATCAAGGACCGGAAGTTGTTTCCCGTCTGTGCCTAAGGCCAGCTTCTTCATCTGCACAAACAGCAGCCTTATAGTAATTCGGTACATCTCAGAATTTGTTGAGGCCGTCGGGTGATGAACTGCAGCAAAACATTAGCGACCATATTTGACTTTTCCTGAGCTTTTATATAATTTTCTCTGTTTATCTTATTGAAGTTAAAGCGTTCCTGAATGTGTCTATTCCCTTCCTATGATGAAATGAATGTGAGACAATTATTACCTGACCTTTCCACTATAGAGAAAGAAATTTTTTGAAAAACAGAGAAACTTTATTATAAATCAAGTTGTGTGGGTGCATCCGTTATTTATAATAATAATAATAATAATAATAATAATAATAATAATAATAATAATAATAATAATAATAATAATAATAATAATAATAATTTGGCAGAAGACCCTCCCTCAGACTTGTCTCTTTAAATACTATTGATTCCTTTGCGACGTTTACTTCAAAATGAGTCTTTTCAAAGTCTGATGACCTCAGTCTCTGGGGGATTGGTCTTGCAAGTGTCTGTCTGTCCTTCATCTAAGTCTGTCGTTCTCAAGGACAGAGACACAGCCAGGTTCGAGTTCGTCTCTACATTTCATTTGCACAGAGTATAAACAGGCACAAAGAATACGGGTGACTGTTCCAGCTTTATTCCATTAATGGAGAGATAATTTCGGAATTTCCAGTGAAGGTGCAATGCATTACTACCCTAGAACTATTCTCCTTGCATTTTAATACATTTTATCTGATCATTAATGCTGCCTGGGTGGTACATGTTTAGACGGCCTTGTATTATCACAGGCACCTACAAAAAGGCAGCTCAGAAGTGATGCAAAGGTGTCAAAATGAGCAC